>JANHFT010002996.1:89985-104087 GCA_032467955.1 Pseudoxenodon macrops | reverse complement strand
AATAAATAAATAAATAAATAAATAAATAAATAAATAAATAAATAAATAAATGTTTATGATTTTCTACCAACCTGCTATATTGCATCAAGTTTTGGTGTATCACTATAAGTAGCTAATAGTTTTTTTATTTTCTATGTAAAATAATCTTGACAGATAGCAGATAGTTGATAGCTTAATAGGTGAAGTTTTAAAGGATCCTGAGCTAACTAAACAAAGTCACGTTCTAATGCCTCCTGATAATTATATTTCATTCTTGAGTAGGATTGCAGGTGCACAGAATGCGCCACTATTGCTTTTCTGGGTATAACTTCAGTAAGCTGATAGCCATGCAACTTGCTCACTCAGTATCTTCATTTGTCTTGCTTCAGTAATATCAGCTTCCTGAGGTCCATAGCTGTAATAAACTTTCTTTTTCGTGATTCTCAATGTCTGGTTGGCATGCTGTTCATTAAATTACTCAACTGACTTTGTGGGTATTTTCAAAAAGCATAGAAAGAACATGTTCTACAGCAAAGGGGAATGAAGATCAGATATTATACTATTATACTAACCCCTGAAATTTGGTGTCCTGGATCTATAACAAGCCCTGAAAGACTGAGTTTCTTTTTTTAAAATAGCTAATCTTGTAATAACTGTGGGATGTGTAGCGGATTATTTATTTATTTTATGTAAAAAAAAGTATCACTCTTGTCTAATCAGAGTGGGAATATATTCCCAAAACATGCTCGGTGTTTTGCAAGTGCCACTGGATAGTTGCCATGTTTGAAAGCCCTGTAATATATAAATTTAAAATGTACCGTATTTTTTGGACTATAAGACACATCGGGGTATAAGACGCACCAAGATTTCAAAGAGGTAAGTAAGAAAAATTAGTTTTTGTCCTCCCCGGCCCCAGGAGCACTCTGCAGGCCTCCCAAACCTTCTGTGCACCCTGTTTTTTGCAAAAATGGGCCAGTTTTGCACCCGCTTTTGTGAAAGTTTGGGAAGCCTGCAGAGTGTTTCTGTGGGCTGGGGGAAGGCAAAAACGACCTGGTTTTTTTGCCCATTTTTTGCAAAAACAGGAGTTTTTGCCTTTCCCCAGCCTACAGAAGCACACACCAGTTTTGCCAAAAATGGGCCCATTTTTGGTTCAGGAGGCCAAAATTGATGCACCAACATGTCCACCCTCTGTTAGGGGGGGGGGGGGGAAACGTGCATTATACTCCGAAAAATACGGTAAAAGTTAGGTATGTATTTCTTACTGCTCAGCTCTGGGCCCAATGAAATAATGTTTTAGGCTCATGCAGATTCATTCATCATTTTAAGGGGTTGTGTAACCGCTAAGTTTGAGAAGCTGTGTTTAATGCATTGACTTCTAAGTTTATAATTCAGCTAACCTAAACCTTTCTGATTTTTTTTCTGTCTCTCCCCAGTTTTTAGCCCTGTATTGTCAGCAAGTGTGCAGTGTCGGAGGGAGTTACAGTATTTAACCATAGTAGGGACAAAACGTTTTATTTATGGCTCAGTCTTTCATAGGAAAGGAGCTGTTTTATGATGAAGTTTTGTTGAAGTTGTTAAATGCATTGTCATATATTGTAAAAGGAAAAGTCAAAGTGAGTGTTATGTAATCATTTATATGTTCTAGAAATGCTATGTATTTTGAGTCACCTGCATTGTTAAAAACACACCTACAGCGAAGTCTTTCTCTGAATAACTGCGGAGGTATGATTTTCATACTGACGAAATAAGATAGAAAAAACTAAGAAAATTACAGAACATAAATTACCTTTGGAAAGGGAAGCAAGGCTCTTTTTGTTTAAGGCACTTCCTCAAAAAAGCCTTTTTTAAATCTTTTTTGCTATCATAAATGTAAATCGAAACTTGAGACCTGCATGCAAAGAAAAGGGGAGCTAACAGTATAAAATAAATTTCTGGCTTACACTGTGAGACCTTATTCAGGTAAAACAAAGATCAGACTGATGTGTTATAATAACAATATTCAGGTGTCAATCTCTCATTCTGCCCAAAACTAAGAAACTCTTAGCCTATTACATTGCACAGGAGGGAGAAAGAGGTGCGAGATTTGAACTTTGATTCTGCTCTAGTTGTCATTTATGTCTTATTCTCTCTAGTTGCTGAGTTTCTTTGCTGAATGGATTTTCTAGCACCTGCAATTAAATCAACTTCTATCAAGAGAATATGTCCTTGAATTGCTGCCTGAAAAGCTTCCGGTTTTTCTGAATAGTCTTGACAAATGCAATGGCGTCCTGTTTCAGGGTGGTTTATAGCTGTCTTATTGACCAGAATAGAATGACTTAGTTTTTTTCTTCTTCTGAGTTATTTTATATTCTTCCCTTGCCTTGGATTGTGTAATTTCGAGAAATCTATATTTTAGAAAACCTACGCTGCTTTTAAATAGCTTATCCAGCCTGTTATGTATCTCAACTTGTATACAGTTTAGCTTCAAAGAGAATATAAATGTAACACAGGCCTTATGAAAACCAGACAGAATGAGATGGCAGAGTTGTGCAGTGTTTCAAGATCCAGAGAAGTGTGAAGTTATGCACCCATGCTGCACCTGGTTGTATCTCTTAATCCTGAATGTAGAAATATTGACATGTAAGAAGTCATTATTATTCATTTATAGTCAGAGATCATATTGAAAAAACATACTGAGTAAATTCAGACTATGTAGAACTGAATAAGATATATGCATAAATTCAAGCACTAAACTGATAAAATAGTACAAATAGTTCTTGGTTTTACGATAGCCATTGGGACTGAAATTTCTATCGTCAAGTGATGTTGTCATCAACACACTTAGAGATGGCTATCCTGGCAGTCCCCATTGGTGTTATTAAGGATCATTTGGTCAGTGATGGCGAACCTATGGCATGTGTGCCACAGGTGGCACACAGAGCCATATCTGAGTGCACGTAAGACGTTGCTCGATGTCAGCTCCAACGTGCATGCGTGCATTGGTGAGCTGATTTTTGCCCTTCCAGAGGGTGGGGGAAGACTGTTTGGGCCAACTGGAGTGAAGTCTGCATGCAGGCAAGGGGGGGCATTGGGGTGGTTGTGTGTGGATGCGCGGGGGCAGGGCATTGCATTATGAGTGTGAGCACGTGTGCCCATCCCCCCACGCTCCCCACGCTTTTGGCATGCAATGACAAAAGGGTTAGTCATCACTGATGTAGGTTGTTAAGCAAGGACCACATGTGTCTGCAACATGGGTAGAGTTGCTGAAACAAAGTCCCAAGCAAGCAGGCTAGTACTGAGAGCTGAATGTGGGAGCCATGGATTGATGCTACAGAGTGCATATGGGTGCCGTGGGCAGGGACAATGAAATGTGGGTGTACAGACAGGTTTGTGGGTGGGTGCTACAGAGTGCAGTTGGAAGGGCACTATGGAGTGCAGCGGTAAGCGAGGCAGCAGGCTAGCTCCTAGTGCTTTGACATGCCGGTCGGCAGGTGCTACAGGTGGGAGTGTGGACAGGCATTGCAGAATAGGAAATCCCCATGCTGTCTGGAGGCTCCTTGGTAGAAGAACCTGCGAGAGTGGGAGTGACTTGTGAGAGTGTTACAACTTCTCATTTAATGATAGTTTGCAATGGTTCAGCATCTTGCAGTCATGTGATCATAATTTGCGACTTTCACAGCTGGCTTCCAACAAGCAAAGACAATCTGGGGAAAGCTGGATTCCCTTCACCATATTCTTTGCTTAATGACCACAGTAAAAATGGTTGTAAAATCAGGTCCTGTCACAAAATGACTTGCTTTGCACAAAATGACTGAAATTTAAATTCCAATTGTGGTCGTAAGTCAAGGACTACCCTTAGAGGATATGATTGAGTTACCCTCTACCAGTTTCAGGGCTAGGGTCCTTTACCTAGCTGATTGAAAAGCTCTTCTATTTGGGATGGAAAACACCTTGAAAAGTTAGTTTGGAATAGTGCAGAGATGTTGATAAAAGTTTCCTGAAGCATAATTTAGAATTTTAGGCTTAGCTGCTTGAGATGAGATCAAGGACACCTTGCCTGACTTTCTCCATAACTCTATATGCTAGTGGTTGAATTGAGAGGCCATAGAGGGAGAAAACATTGGTTATAGTTTTTCCACGAGGAATTGAATTTATCCATGAGAATAAATTGGGCCAGTGAATCACTTCCACAGCTTATTTGCAGCCAGTGCCTTAAACTTTATAATCTCAACTGGGCTAGTATAGAAAGCAATCCTAATTCAACTCACAGTAGGGCTTTGGGAATCAATCAGGTGGCAGGGAGAAAGATTCTCATAAATTTGGAATGCATTGCTTCTAGAAGCTTTGCATTTTTATAAGGGTAAAATTGTGCACCATATAACAAAAGCGTTACTTTAGTTCTATGAAGCGAAGTGAATCAACCTTAGCTCTGAATAATTTCACCGCTGCAGTGGCCTGGCCTGACCCCAGCTTGTTCTCTCACTGGTGCTCAGATGAATCTGAATCCAATGTTGTGCTACTCTGCGTAGGCTGGAGAGTGTCAACTTCAGGAAGCAGTTTAGCACTAGAGGCTGACCCCTTCAGCAGTCATGAAGAACAGCAGTAGTCACATGACGAGGACCAGGATTCTGGCCAGCTCTTGAGTATATCACACTCTACACCAATGATGGCTAACCGTTTTGTCGTTGCATGCTGAAAGCGTGCACCCATAATGCAATGCGTGTGCTCCCCTGCCCCCATGCATGTGCAATCCACTGCATGCACGCAGACCTGCCCCCGCACATGCGTGCGTGTCTCCCACATGTGCCCCGCCCCCATGCATGCTGGGCAGAGACCTGAAAACCAGCTGGCCAGCAGGAGGTGCATGCACATGCGCAATAGAGCTGAGCTGGGGTGATGGTTCATGTGCCCACTGAGAGATCTCTGCATGCCACCTGTAGGTTCGCCCTCATCGCTCTACACCAATCAGAACAAAGACACTTTTCGCACCTTCTCACACAGCAGGGGTGAGTGGCTCCCACCTGGTGGAGACTATACTTCAAAGTCATCCTTAGCTCAGAAGGCTCTGTGAGGAATAACCATTCTACCTGAGTTCCATGTGCCTGAAGTCTTGAATCTCTTGCCTCCTCACAGCTGTGCCACTCTGAACCCAGACTGGCCGACGACCATCACCCCAAGATCTTGGGATCCTGATCTGTCAATACTTCTGGCTGCTGAACTCTTTCAACTCTTGCTGTTTGAAAATTGTTTAAGAGCAATTATTTGGGATTGGGATTTTGCTAAGGCATTTGTGCATTTGGTCACACATTCTGCCTGCCGTTGTTTTGCTTGCAAGTAATACTGTACACAGCAACCTAATTCTGTGTTCATGTGTGCACGATGGACCTGGAACAGGAGAGTTAGGTTCTTCTCTTGGATTATGTTATATAAATCTTGTGATATAATTTACTAACTATTCTTAGTAAGCCTTTTGGGTAGTAGTCAGATGGGTTAGGTTTAACACTTAAAAAAAAAAGATGATGATAGTTATGAAGCAGTTCAAACTTGCAACCTGTTCCATCAATTGGTCTATGTGTATAAATAAGGATGCTAAAATGGGAGCCCTATCTAGTTAGCATTTAGTTGCAGGAGGTGTTGATTGCACCTACACACTTTGTTATTTTTTACCTGAGCGATAAGGTTGGAGATTTTGGAGATCATTACGGGGATCTTTTGGATCTCAAACTTAAATTAGATGACTGTTTCTGCAGAGATCCTTGCCTCTACAATATTTGCAAAACAAATAAGCAGTATTGGAGCATAACATAATGATAGTATGTTAGAAATAATAACATTGTAATGACTGATATTTATTTCAGTGGTTGATTTGGGGGTACTTTGTATATTGCAAGACTGTACAAATAGCCCATAAATGGTACACAGAAGTGTATAACTGTCACGGTAATGAATATTTAAAGCTGATCAGCCGCTGTAAGACTGTCAATCAAGAGGATGAAATGAGAATGAGTCAACAGAGTTATTGCCGCTTTAAGATTGAGGATGGGTCAGCAGGGTTATTGCCATTTTAAGAAGCTGGGTTAAAAAGCTGTCTATATAAGGGAGGCCATGAGCGGATGTATCTCTCTCCTCATGTATTCTCTCTCCTCGTGTTCTTCATAGTAGTTTCTCGTGTAGAGTTGGAGATAGATTGCCTGCCTAGCTGTGCCTAGAACGTGTATGTATGTGACATGTCCTGTATGCCTTGTATATAGAAGTCTTGTATATAGTTTGTATATAATTTGTAAGACAAACCTCTGTGTCGTGCATTTTGCTCCTGGGTTGTCTCAAAATAGAAGTCACGCTGCAAACACTCTGACAATAACATTTCTGAATGGCATTGCTGCAGGAGAAATGATATACCAGGGGATAAAGATTGGATGCCCTTGAAATTATGAACAAGGAATGTTTGAACATATTATCAATTTGTCTGTGGATTGCATTGGGTAGCTTAATTAACCATAGGGCAAGCGATTGTTGCAAAAGCAGCACGTTTTGCAAATTATATAAATCCTTGCTTGGCAATTGCACAGTCAACCCATGGGCCCATAATTGGCACATCTGGTGCAACAGATGGGATACCTGTCAGCCAATGATGCAAGAGTCCATGATTGTATATTTAAATACAATGATGCATTTAAGTAATGCCAACATAAGCAAAACATTTCCAAAGTTCCAGTCATGTCTGTTTCCCATCTGGCCTCTTTGCAGTTCCCAGTACAATGCTTCCTGTTTGGCAATTGGGGATTTGACACAATACCAAGTGTCTATAGCACTGAGGCCTGATACAGTATTTGGGTCAGTTAGGGACTAATGAGCAACAATACCTTAATGGCTAACTGTGAGTCTGACTTGGTGGAATTTGATGAAAAAGCAATACTCTATCGTGATAAGCCTAGAAATGACTGCATGGACCTTAGTAAAAATCACCCAGGAAGGTGACCAGTGGAGAAAGACTATGCAATGAACATCTGGCAGATAGCTTTATACAACAGATGATAAAGATGAAACAAGGATATTGGCAGGCCTGTATATGGGAAAAGTTGTTTGATTCATTGATTGACTTGACCTGCAATCAATAGCATGCCAAGAAATGAAATATTTTCTTTTCATGTTAATAGCTCATTCTTGAAATCTGTCTGAAATTGGACTCAAAGTTTACTTTCTGCCCTCCATTGATGGGGAATTAGATGTGGCTATTTAAATACAAAGATCAGTGGATGGACTTGAACAATACCATGGATCAAAGGATGGGGTGCACCCAGTGGAAACTTAGATTAGTGTCCCCAGCTGGTGGAGCACATGAAGATTATAAAACCAATATGGTAAGTGCTTTTATATTCAACAAATAAGCTTCAGCATATTCAGCGAAATGGAGAGGGTGGGTTTCATTACTTTTGAGGTTGGTAAAATGAGGACCCAGATTGTTGGGACAATATGCTGACTCTGTAAACTGCTTAGAGAGAGCTGTAAAGCACTATGAAGCAGTATATAAAAATAAGTGCTATTGCTGGAATATATGTATGGCAGAACCACTGGTGCTTACCAAATCCTGGACTGTATTATGTACAAGCAACCTTTGTGTGACAATGGTATTCAGTATAACATTTAGAAATTACATCTGGAGCAAACTAGCCATGACATATAAAAGGGAAAATTGTATATATAGAATGCTAAACTCTACAGTTTAGAGATTATCATTTATGAAGTGAAGACCCATAATCACTAAATTCTTGAATTTTCTATTACATTCCACTATTGGGTAGATATTACTACTATTATAACATACGTTGTTATTGCAGTTTTGTAAAGAAAGCATTGCAAATTGTGTAATCAAGTTACTCTTGTGATTGCTGTCTGATTTAATGTTTTTAGCAGTTTTCATGCATTTTTTTCATCTTGTTTTTCTAAATATGTATATTTCACAGAGCCCATTGAAGTCGGTAGCCAATAAATTTAAATGAATAAAGACCAAGTGATGAGATTCCTCTTAAGCATATTGTGTTTCTTTTGAAGGTAAATCAAGATATTTTTGTGTGTAACATATTGCGTTTCTAGATTAAAAATATGAATTGTAGGCTTTTTCATGTCATCTTGCTTCTGCAAATTCTGTAAAAGAGAAGAGCAAGTAGGAATGGCTGGGCTTAAGAGAAAAGTCAGGTAAAAGTTATAGAAAATGGAGACAATAATAAGACAAGGAAATTGTTTAAGGTCTATGTTCTTGAAGACATAGGAAAAGTAAATGATTTATGTATTTGACAGTTATGGCTGTATTTATAATGGGTTAATTGAGTAGTGTTTGACTGAAGAATGGTTGGTAAAAAAGAGAGTAGGTATTATGATTTAGAAGAACATGAATTAAATAGGCAAGTGGAAATTTGAATTCTATTGTGTTCCTTCATTCAAGGGGAATTTCTCCCCCTACAAGTGACCCTCTTGATTCTATTATTATGAAGATTTTTGCAGGATTCTTATGTAATTTATCTCATAATAAATCTGCTTGTACAGTTTGAGATAGTTTTAAGCAGCTGAATGTATATATGTCAGTAAATACTACTAAAAAGGAGAGGAAACACACCTTAGGATGTGTTTGCAGATGAGCAAAAAGCTGGATTTCAAGGCCACACTTTTATGGAAGTGGTATCTTCTTAAACAGTAGATGAGAAGCACCAAATGAGTGTAGGAGAAGACCAGGCTGAGCTGAGGGAGGCGTCAAACGCATCATAAGTTATGAGTCCCTTCATGCCCACAAGAGATCTATGGTAAGTCCAACCCACCTTGAATGCCTTCTTAATTTCCGTATGTTTCTCTTGACCTTTAGTAGCTCGATTCTTGTAGAAGCTTAAGCTTAAGCTTGCAATATCTTTATACTCATTTAAACTGCCTGAATCTCCTGATTTCCCTAACGCTTGACAATGAGTTTGGAAAGGACTAGGGGTGGGTTCTACTTACCTTTCCTACGGCCCCATTACATTCGGATATTGCCTTGAAAATAACTCTCTGTGCATGTGCAGAAGGCTTTGCACATGTGCAGAGGGTTATTTTCGAGGCAATTTCCACTGGGAGGACCGGTTCGGGGGCATGTCCAGCATGCCATCACTGCCAGTTCGGCGAGCGGGGAAAATTCCTGCTACTGGTTCTAGAGAACTGGACCGAACCAGCAGGAACCCACCTCTGGGAAGGACCAAGCATCCTGAAGCACAAGATTCCCTTATAGGCCATTTACATTGTCAAAAATAATTTTGGAAGCTTGCTTTGGGTCTATTATTTAGAAAAATCAGCATTAGTTTTGTTTACTTGGATTATTTTGCCTTCATCTGAAATATCCCCTTGCCTTTTGGGATTTAGTAACTACTTAACTAATGCACTAAATGTTATCACTAGTGACCCTGTGATTTGTATGTTCCTAATCTCGGGAGCATTCCCATGCTTTGAATTTATAGGATAATTATCTCTTTTTCCAGCCTTCTTCAGTACAGCAGTAAAAAAAAAAAGGTGGTAATCTTTGTAACCTCCCACTGATTTCACTGAAGTGTTGTCGGTCTCCTGCAAATCTTTGCACTTACTTAGAGGAGAAAATGTGTGGGTCTTCACATATACATGTACATCATCTTTATGGACATGGATCTTGGCTTATATAAGCACACCAATTTTCTCTTGTGGACATCTGTATTCAAAGCATTAATGTTTCCAAGAGGTACTTGATTTCAGCTACATTGGAAGGAGGGGGAAGTTATTTCACAGTGAGTTCCAGATTTTATAACAAATGAAAAGTGATTTTCTCTGGTTGCACATCTTAGAATAGTTTTGCAGGGGGGTTTCCGATTTTCAGATCCAATGAAACTTTTGGGTGTGTTATCCTACTTGTTGTTCTGGAATAAGATATGCTGTGATTACTGATCTTTCTCAGGAGTCAGAATGTGGGTTGGACTTCCTGATCATGTTTCAGCACTATGAAACAATTTCAGTGCTCTTTACAGTGCAATCTAGGTTCAGATTTTTGTCTGACTTCATCCCACTCATACGGTGCAATGAACTAGAAACCATTTTCTTTGGGAGGAACAATTTTTGCCCTATTTCATGTTTGATAATAAATGTATACACTTTCAGGTAGCTTTCCTGTATGATGATCATAGACACAGCTTAAGGTAGAGTCTTGATACATAAACAAAAACCGCTATAATCAATAATTGTTTGCTCACTGCCATTGAGAAGATATGAAGGAATGTTATAGTTCTGTGGCTTCTTCCTCCGCTCTTTTGAAATGAACAGATTTCTTTGTGGTGTTTAGTAGCTTGAAGCTGACAGGTTATAGCTACTCCTCGACGTAAGACTTAATTGAGCCCAGAATTTCCGTTGCTAAGCAAGACAGTTTAAGTGAGTTTGCCCTATTATACGACTTTTCTTACCATTTGTTAAATGAATCACTGCCGTTGTTAAGTTAGTAACATGGCTGTTATGTAAGTGAAGGTGGCTTCTCCATTGAGTTTGCTTGCCAGAGGGTTGCTTAAGATGATCACATGGGACACTGCAACCGTCACAGATACATGCCAAGTGGCCAATTATGGATCATGTGACCACAAGGCTGCTGCAACACCTGTTAAGTGTGAACACCAGTCCTAACTCACCTTTTTCAGTGCTGTTGTAACTTTGAATGGTCACTAAACAAATAATTGTGAGTCGAGGGCCACCTGTATATGTTTACCTGGACTGAAAACTACTGCCTTCTGCCTCAGCCTTCAGAATTGGCATTTCAAAATCCTTTAAAAATGCAAAGATTAATGTCAGTATTTTATATATCCTCAGTGACAGGTTAATATTAAAAATGGATAAGTGAGCAGCAAATGCATATATTGTTTGATGTGTTGGTGTATACACATACACCAGTGGTGGATTCCTCTTACCTTCCCTACCGGTTCGCTTCGCGTCGGAAGTGCACATTTTGCACTCGTGTGCTCACTAAGCTCGTGCACGCACCTGCGTCACATATAGGTAAAAATCCTCTGCGCATGCGCAGAAGGTTCTTTTCTAGCTGCTTTCAAGCAGCGGCGACTAGAGTACCAGTTCGGGAGCATGGCCAGCCGGCCATCGCTGCTGGTTCGGCGAGTAGGGGCTAATTTCCGCCACCGGTTTGTGTGAACCGGTCCGAACTGGCAGCAACCCACATCTGACATACACATACTTGTATGTGTGAAAAACCAGATATAATGTTCTTAGTTTTAAGATTTGGGATGTGTGTCTGAATGTACAACTTATAATTTGGAGGTTTGTAAAACTTTCAGATATCACAGTTTCCTCTTGTAATAATTGCTTTTTAATAGTAGAAGGTTTGTGCATCCTGACCAAATTAATTCATAACAAATTTTATTGTAGCCTATAGCCAGCACAATTATAAACATTTAAACCTAATAAAATACTTGCTTTAGTAATAAAAGCATGAGTTAAAATCTCAGTTAGTTCCTACGTTTGGGCACATTAATGAGATCACATTCTTAATACAGATAGTCCTCGACTTAAAACAGTTCATTTAGTACCATACAATGGTACTGAAAAAGTGACTTATGACCGTTTTTCACACGTATGAGCATTGCAGCATCCCCATGGTCACATGATTTACATTGGGATGCTTGACAACTGGTGACACTTGCAGTGTCCTGGGGTCATGTGATCAATTTTTGTGACTTCTGACAAGCAAAGTCAATGGGGAAGCCAGAGTCACTTAACAACTATGTTGCTAGCTTAACAACTGCAGTGATTCACTCAACAAATATAACAAGAGAAGTCATAAAATGGGGCAAAACACACTTAAGAAATTTCTCATTCAGCAACATAAATTTTGGGTTCCATTGTAGTTGTAAGTCAAGGACTACCTCTATAAGTTAGCGTAAAAATTCAAATTATAACGATTTACATATAAACGTTGAACTGGAGGAAAGGTATCTGGCAGAGCAATAAGAGAAATGCTTAACCTGGAAAAAGTAGCTTTGTCTTTGTCTTCTTAAAAAATCATTTTATTTAAAACGAAACTATATTTTCAGAAAAGATGGATAAAGAGATAATTACTGAGGTTGTACAGTTAATAAAAGTTCTAAGCAGAGTATATTAAGTCATTTTTATATTATCCAAAAGTATAAAAAAAATTGAGCTCAGTGCTAAAATCTTCACTATAATATTATTTAATTATACAGAGAATTGCAAAATGGGAGGCAAATAAATGTAGTAATAATAATTTTATTTTTTAAAAAAGCACTCATAAAAGCAATATAAGTAAATATTTAATTTCTGACTTTCCCCTTTTTTGTTCTCCAACCAGTTTCCAATGTCTGTTGACATGAGCTTTAGAAACCATAGTCTAAATTTTTGTATTTATGTTGCTATGTAGCTATGTAATACAGTATGTAATATATATGTAAGCCATGTATGCTTAAATGTAGATAAACCTCTGATACAATGCACATACAGACACACACACACACACACACACACACACAGAGGGAGGAAGGCGGGGGAGAGGGAGAGAAAGAGCGAGTTTTACAATTGTTGAATATTCTGCAAATTTAAATTCCTAGTTTGGTCTCATGGGTGCTATGTCTTTTTCCCCCAGTACTGAGCAAAATTTATTCCCACAGCCTGTTTATAAAATTAATATAAGTGTGGATGCTGGACTTTCTATATGACCGAGTACATTAATCTGAAATTCCACAAAATAGGCTACTATTGCCTTGAACATTGTAATCTGGTAAATAATCCTTTCAGAAAATAAAAGTTTGCAGAAAGAACCTTTGCATTTTTTTGTTCCATAATTATATTTTGATGAATTTAGTAGTGATAATGGAGTTTTAAAATTATTCCTTCAATTTGGATGGATAATCAATTTATCCATCCCATTTCAGCAATGGTGGATAAAAGACGGATGGATAAAAGATGGATGAAGTAATTTTCTAAGGTTTCTTTGATAACATTATATTTAATGTCTGCCTTGGAGGTTCCAGCTACACAAATGTACAAAGCATTGTTGTCCTTAGATACGAATTAGCTCATTTTTA
The DNA here is from genome assembly GCA_032467955.1 of Pseudoxenodon macrops. Taxonomy (NCBI): domain Eukaryota; kingdom Metazoa; phylum Chordata; class Lepidosauria; order Squamata; family Pseudoxenodontidae; genus Pseudoxenodon; species Pseudoxenodon macrops. Next base: position 91,047 of record JANHFT010002996.1, on the reverse strand, counting down.
TACATTTGTTCATGTTGTCCTTGAGGGAGGCTTGCTTAAAAAGAGAAATGTGAGCAGATATGTGTCTGTATATTTTAATTCCAGAAAAGAGATGGGGGAAAGTATCTTGATATATTTTATATGTACATGTTCACTTTGGGAGTACATTATAATCTGTGCTATTTTTATTACTGGTTTTTTTCCCTGCCATTAAATTCCAATTCCGCATGCATAAAAATTGACCCAGGAGATTTGGAAAATTAGAGGCCAGTCAGCTTAATGTCTGCTCTGGGCAAATTGGTGTTAATGGTAATGAAAAGGGGAAAAAACAACTAAGCATATAGAAGAACAAAGTTTGCTGCAAGAAAATCAACATGGGATTCTGGAATGATAAATCTTATTTCAGGTATCTATAATTGTTTTGAGAGTATCAACAGGCACATGGATGGAGCTAAACCTGTCAACATTGGATGCTTGGATTTCCAAAAACTCTTTAATAAAATTCCACATCAAAGATTTTGGATTAAATTTAGCAAATAGGTGATAAGGAAACGTGTCTTTGTTATGATTTGCTAACTTAAAACAAAGAAAGGACTTGAAACGCATAAATATATATATTTTGGCAGTGGAGAAAATTAAGAAATTATTATTCAACAGTCAATTTTGGGCTCAGTACTTTCTCTTTTAATGTTGTGTTGGCTAAATGGGTGAAATATATTGGGTAATGGATACCAAAAATGATTGTATTAAGGGATTGTATTTAGTGATAAAATTAGTGGATCAGAGGAATGATGTCAATATTATTTACTTGGACTTCAGTAAGGCATTTGATAAAGTAGATCATAACCTACTACTTGATAAAATAGAAAAATGTGGGTTAGACAGCATCACCCCAGTGGGTCCTCAATGGAACTGCATCTACATGGAGGGAAGTATTCAGTGGGGTACCCCAAGGGTCTGTTTTAGGTCCAGTATTCTTCAACATCTTCATTAGTAATTTGGATGAGGGGAACTCATCAAATTTGCAGATGACACCAAGCTAGCAGGAATAGCCAACACTCCAGAAGATAGGCTTAAGATACA
>JANHFT010002996.1:75797-89885 GCA_032467955.1 Pseudoxenodon macrops | reverse complement strand
TAAGCTATCCTTCCTTGCTGAAATCCCAGCTCAATTCCAATCAAAGCCAAATTTGATTATAGCCATTGACCAGAAATCCAATATAATAAATAAATCATGATATGGAACAAGTCATATATCAATTTCCATCTGTAAGCAGGGTTACAAATGAAATGTATGATGCCATTTTTTGAGAGACTCAGAATTAAATTCTTATCAAATTGAAAGCTTAGGAAAGAAAAGCAGAATTTTTCTCACTGGCACTATTAAATATAACATAAATAAATGATATTTAAGGATGGATCTACACTAATTGTTTATTTCAGAATTACTAACCCCTTCCTTCCTTCCTTCTTTCCAAAAGAAAACCTGCACAAGACTTACTCCCTTCCCCTCTTTTCCTGAAGTTCTTCCAAGTTTTCAGATCAAAGAAAAACTTACTGTCAACCCTGAAGCTCACCTGACTGAAGCCATCTTGGAGCTTCAGTGTTGCCACACTGGAGCTGAGGGAGAGGGAGGGGGGATTAGCGATTGCTGGGGTTTTGTAGCCAAAATAAAATACCTTCTCTTGGGAACCAAGGACATTCTCACATCTGGCCAGAAGAAGGAGAAACGAGGTCACCAGGCAACCAGACAGCGCCTCGATTGGACCATGTGATTGATTGTTTGGGGTTGAGGGAAAACTTTTACTTTTCATTAGGTGAAAACCACAGGAACGTTCAGAGTTGGTTTTCACCAGATCTGTGCCAATATCATATGTCCAATAAAGCTATTCTTTGAGGAATCCATCTGCCTCGGAGTTTTGCTTGGTATGGGTCTATTACTTGGAACTCCGACATTTACCTTTTCTGGAAAGAAGAGAGCAATAGCAAAGTTTCCAGGATACTATTTTAATTCTGTTTTTCTTATTTATTTTAAAAAAAACTTGTATATTATTTAAAGGTAACACTTAATTGTACAAACCATTTTACCCCATGATTGAAAGCAAAAATAATTTATAACACATGTGACATTTCTAAGGGATTCTATGCTTATTGATTATTTTCCTTAACATTATTGAAGTGATTAGAGCAGTGCTTCTCAAACTTAACCACTTTAACTTCAACTCCCAAAATTCCCCAATCAACCATGCTGGAGAATGAAATCTGAAAAGCCTTCAATAGTTTGCTTTTTTTTTTCCAGAAAAAGACATAAAATTCAAAAAAGTAACCTGTATATGGCCCTTTTAAAGAACTTTGGCCTGGACCACATTGGCTTGAGTTGTTGGAACACTGAACAGGAAGATAGCAAGCCCACGTTTGAGACCCAAGAGCTGCAGTGGGGTGGGGTTGAGCTCTCGTCCTTCACTCTAGCTCCTGCCTGGGACATAATAGGAGCCTCCAACTGGGCATCCCCAGGGCAACGATGCTGTCAAACGATGCTGTCACTGACTAATCCTTTCAACCTGGAAGCACCTCGGTGCTTCTGACTCAAGTGCAAAAAAAAACCACTTTGGAGCTCCTGACCATGATAGCTGAAAATTTATTTATTGCAAGGTTTATTGCCATTTTGAAGGAAGTAACTGTTAAAAATGGAAAAGATGTTCATCCCATTCCCTCCAAACTCAGCCTGCCAAGCTCTGTGAAATGCCTTCCCCCTTGCCCTGCATAGTTTTCAGCAGTCCTCAAAATGTTAAGTACAGTATAGGCTATCAAAATGTTCCCCACTCTTGTGCTTAATAAAAGTTAATGTCAGGCTATTTGGCAGCTGCCTAAAACTAAAAGTGATTCTTTCCAAGCACGATTCATAGAGTCTCTTAAGCAAGATTTATTGAGCAGAAAAATATAAGGTTATGAAAATTCCAGCATCTACACTATTTCTCATTCGGAACCATTATATATGGGGATATACACCGGGGTAAAAAAAAAAAGAGATTTTTTTTCCTCTCTCTTAATTAGACTTTCCTGAGAATGAGGGAGAAGACAGGTTTCCCACCAGTAACAAAGAAGATTGTTTAATTAGTGATATTCTGAATTTTATCAGGTTGGGAACCAGCCATTATAGTTAATATGAACACAATTTCACACTCTTTGGAGGGAGGGAACTTCTAAAGGGTCAAAAGCTTCCTCAATGGGAATGTGCGGAGAGAATTAGAACATGGGGTCCTGTTCATGTTTTAGAAAAAGATTCAAACAGCAAAACAAGTGGCAAATGTTAATGTGATGTGATGAATCTAATTTGGGGAGGGCTGCAATGGAATAGATAAATGTCTGCTCTCACACAGTATAAGGGGTTCAAGCAATAAACTGGTTGGGCAATTCCTGTTTCAGCCAATGGATCATTTGGTTGAACCAGAAAAAAAAGGTGGATCCTGTATTTGTGGAAAAACACTAAGAAGAAAAATGAAACACACGAAGTGGGTCTTGTTGATGCTTCATCTCCATTACACTCAAGTAAAAGAGATTACACCTTCGTTCTGTACATCAAAATTGCTCCAGTTTGGGATAGTTTTCATATTTTGCTTCCGATTGTAACAGCTTATTGTACAAACATAATTGTAATATCTGATATCATAGTAAAATCTGAGGTTTCTTTGTAAGTGGAAATTTTAGATGCTTCCTAGTTAAATGGCAATTTTTAAAAAAGCAAATGGCTGTCAAGCTTCAAAAATAAATTAATACCAATGAAGCTTCAGCATCTTCTTGAATAGGAAATGGGAAATATATATTAAAGTAAAAAGTAAAAAATGAAAGCAATTACATTGCACATAGAAAAAAGAAGAACATCTCATGAAGAAAAATTAAGTCAAATATTAGGTAATATTGTTTGTATTTGCCACTTGCACTCTCCTGATTTCTGTGAGGAATTGCAGAGTACAAACATGAATTAAATAAATTGCTTTTTGCTAGAGCAGATTGTGCAAGAACATGTCTGTGGCAAAGGTTTTGTCAGGTTTTTCCTGGCTGATGCCAGAAGTGGAAGATACACAGGCAGTGATTGCAGAAAAATTGTTTAAAAAAAAAATATATAAATATTTTTGTTTTTTTTGCAAGAACTACAAAGCCTTTGAAGAAATTCCAAAGTATAACATCCAAGCAGTTATAAGGAATTCATAAATTAATTCTTAGGCTCCTTTCTCCTTCCCCATGGAGTGCAATGGATGTTTAAGGCTCCTGATTTTGGGTAGGAGTTGCCATCTGTCTCTATTCCCCTAATAGACTCATTAGGTTTCAGACAGTTTGCTATTGGCTTTATCAGCTGTTATGCCACTTTGCCCTTCAAATCCTCCTTTGCCACTCTCCCATTCATGGATGAAATTTTCTTCCTGCTCTTCCACCTGAACATGCAGCCTTGGGAAATTATGAATTTTTCTGGCTTTTTTCTACCTATGATTCTGGTGATGCTGAAGAAAAATGGTTTTCCCTTCCCTTCATTCAGAGGAATTGGGAGGTAAGGGAATTTTCATCTCCTCCACTCCAGTCCAGGGAATTGGAAGGAGGAATCTCCAGAGGAAGGAAGGAATCTCCATATTCTCCAGAGTGGAGACAACAGACTGTGATATCCAGCACTGTGACCTCCTGTTCAGTTATAACTTTCTCTCAGGCTGGCTGGATGATGCAGCAGAATGAGTGGATGTTCTAAACATATGGAGGACCAGTCAACAGCTGATGATTTTGGATTCTGGTGACCCACAATCAGCCCAACTTGCTAGATCACAACATGCAAGGAATGTCACAGGATGGCTACAATTATTTTTATTGTCTATGATTACAGAATCTTGCAAGTCTGTATTTTCTGCCCCTTATTGTTCAATGAATTAGGAAGATGCCTCAATTTTGAATGTTAGGTGGACGTTCTGGACTTAAAAAATTTTTTTTGCCCCTTTTCTGTAGAAAAAGCATGTCCACATCTTAGCCAAAGTTACCTTCTTATTCTGTACCCCTGGATTTTTCAGATCCAATAGAAATGTTCAGTTCAACACTCATCCCCTCAAATTTGGAGGGGAGTAGGACAGTGTTTATCCCATCCTGAGGATTAATGCCAGCAGAGGAAGGATGTTAATCTCCACCCCAACATCTCCTGTTAACCTTCCTCCATTCAAGTGTTTGTCTGATGGTGTTGAGTGGTATTTGTGTGTTTCTAGTTTCTTTTTAATAGCAATTCACCCACTACCAACTGTCAAGTCGCTTAAGATGGTAAACAAGTCTTTTTATTCACAGGAAGACAGCCAAGCTACACAGCAACTGGTACCAATATAATTAACAGTAAGCCCACACACAAAGGGATACAGTAAATATATATTAACAGAACTAGGCTTATTAAGGACCACTGTCTTAGAGACATCTATTAACAATTCTCCTTAAATTCTTATTATCCCATATCATTCATTTTGGGGGAGTACATCAGTAGGATCAAATACTTTTTTGAGATTGAATTTTAATAAATATGTGGGCATTACATTCTGTTTATTGCTACACTTCCCTTTTCACATTCCTGAAACTGTAGCTTGACTAGTCACCCACATTTGGTCAATATAGGAATCAAATGAACTTTCTACACTAAAAATGAATTTTCTGGATGCAGTGTGTCTTGGTCCAGAACTTCTAGGCCAGTGATGGCTAACCTTTTTGCCATTGCATGCCAAAAGAGTGTGGGGGCTTGCACGCATGAATGCCCACACCCATAATTCCATTATGAATTATGACTCCCCCCTGCTCACATCACACAATGGCACGCCCATTTTTCGCTCTTCCCCAGGCTTCAGAGGCTTTCTAGAAGCCTGGGTAGGGGGAAACAGCCTTCCCCACCTCCCCTGGAGGCACTCCGGAGGCCGAAAATGGCTCATTTGGGAAGTTGGGAATGCCGTTTTCATCCTCCCTAGGGTCCTAGAAGACTCTGAAACTTGAGGGGAGCAAAAAATGGGCCTTCCCCACCCCCTCTGGAGGCTGGAAACAGCCTGTTTCCGACTTCCAGTGGGCCCAGAAGGCCCAAAAATCAGCTGGCCGGTGTGTGCATGCCCACCGATATGGCTCTGTGTGCCACCTGTGGCACGCATGCCATAGGTTCGCCATCACTGTTCTTGGCAATTTGTGCTAATTCGGGAGGTGTAACAGTCCCTACTGAGTTGCTTTCATACTGCCTTTCCTAAAGATCCCCTTGATAGAATAACGAAGAATTACAAGCAACACAAAACTTTTCTTTATCTCAAGGACATCTGTGGCTTCTTCTATCCAGTGTAACTTGGGAATCTCATGAGGAAAGCAAAGGTGGCTTCATGTTATTTTCTGCTACAGCACCTGATACTGGAATCCCCTATACAACAGATCTGATTTGTTCCTTTGACTATTGAATTCCTTAACATTCCAGGTGGAGACACAGCAACATTTCCTATTGGGTACTTCAAGAGATCTCAAGAGAACACTAGCTCATTATCGATAGACAGCTGATCTTTAAGCAGCCAAATATGCTCAAAACTCAGGTTTAGCTGACTTGTTTTATCTAGGCCAGCCTGTAAGAGGATAAATTTTATGGGTTTACAAAGCTGAGTTATTGTTAGTCTATTGCTGCAGTTGCTTTAACTGATGTTCTAGTATTGAATCGGTAGGATGAAAACTATAAACAGCCCTTTCATCTCATGCTATACCCTGTTTTCCTTCCACCACAGAGGCATGGTACGCTCGCTCGTTCTTTGAACTAGATTTAAAGTTATGCAGGCTGCACTCCCCAGCAGAGTTACACCTCCTGTTCTAATAAAATAAAAATCCAAACCAGCTTCTTACATAACTATTTTGCAGTTTGCTATAACCACACTTTCGAGTTTTAATATATGCTCTGCCAAACACCCAGATCGCCAGTGAACCTGGTAATGATTTTGCTTAACAGCTGAGGAAGAACATTCACTTCAGCTACTTCATCTAACTTAATTAGCATTCCTACTTCAGTCACAGCTAGAGTAGCATGCCATGGACCTTTTCCATTTACTTGATGTGCCTGATGTTTTGGATGTAACGCCCACACAAATAGCATATCCATCTTCTTTTGTCTGCCAATTGAGGCCTGCTTTGTTGTGAATAATTTTTTGCAAAATAATCTTTTGCCACAGCGTTTTGTAAGACATAGTGCCAAATGCTGTGGGATTTCTTGGGGAATACGCTTTTCTATGATGCCTGCATGTAAACGTAACCACTGTCGCCCCTACTGCAAACTTCGTTAGAGATTTCCACCGATTCCTGCAACCAGTCTCTCTCTCTCTCTCACACGGTGGCTGAATACACAATAGAGAATCTTGTTATTTATATTCCACTCAGAAAGTTCTTTGAAATCACCTGGTTTGAAAGAGCCTTTTTAATCTTGTACATAAAAGTTAACACTCTGCTCCATGAATTTTGGTAAAAAAGCACATCTCTCAAAAAGAATATTCTCCCTTTAGGGACCAAATGTGTAGCAACTTTTCAAACTTATTTGCAGTTTTTGTTTATCAGTTTCCTGTATACACCAAAATGTACTATAAATCTTCCATACTTCCTTGCCAGCAAAATGCAAAAAAACCCAGAGCATACGAAAGCTGTGCTTTCTGCTTAGGCTCATTAAATCAGACACAATTGAAATGCCTGAAGCCATTCACACCAGTTCTTCACACGTTTCATAGAGGGTGGAAGTGAGACCATTTATAGTTCAGTCCCTTCTGACACCATGTAGCATTTGCCAATCTAGCACCACCCAGTGGCTGTACCTGAGGGCTTGAGATCCACAGTCGAGTCACTTCAGATGACAAGCAGTCTTTTTATTCACGGAAAGACTATAGAGAGCAACCGTGTACACATAAAACAACAGTAAGCCCACACAACAAGGGATGTAGCCAATATAGGTACAGGCTTTTAAAAAACTGAATTTATGTGATTGGGTTGGTGTTGATACTTTTTTAAAATATCATAAAAAGTAAAGTACAAAACAGAAAAACAAAAGAAAAGCATGCATTCAACCCTAACAACAACAACAACAGTGTACAAAAGAAAAAAAGTGATCAAATAAATTTAACATTTAAGATGTAAGATGCACTCTGGCTTTCGATTCTTTAGGGCCACATAAATAGATCTTCTCTATGACTGTCTGTCCCTAACCTGATCTTTCAGCTTTTCCAATAGGGCTCCCATCACCACCGTAACTTGACCCCTTCCACCTTGCTGTTGGTTATCCTCTACTACTCTTTTCTTCTTTCTTCTATCCCACAATGAGAGCCATCTTCAGAAAGCCATGTCTTTGCATAACATGTCCAAAATAGGATAATTAGATACAAGTAGTTGTTGTTTAGCAACTGCCTTTTATAGCAACCATCCACAAATGTGTTAATAATAAAAGGTGGTAAAGGTAAATTTAAAAAATCATTTTCCAGCCAATACAAACATTTAAGTCCACACTTCTGCACCTGACACACACACACACCTTGTTTAACAACCATTTTGTGAAATGAATTGAAGTTGCTAAATGAGGAGAAACTATATGGCATAGATTAGGCACATTAAAGGTAGCGGCTTAAAGGTAAATAACATTATGCCACATAATGGCCTGGTGGTGCACTGCTTAAAACGCAGTATTGCAGACAAACTCTACCCACAGCTTGGAGTTCAATCCTGACATGGCTCAAACCCCATCAAGCCATAGCCTTCCATCTTTCTGAGGTGGATAAAATGAGGACCCAGATTGTTGAGGGCAATATGCTGACACTAAAGCACTATGGAGTAACATATAAGTGCTATTGCTAAACATCTGAGTATTCCAGTTGGAATTAGCTGAGAAAGTGCAGTGCGTAGCTTTCCTTTGTTACTTCTGTACCTAGATATCGCTTCTATTGAATCAAATAGTTCTAGCATCAGAAATCCTAAATACATCCCACTTTGAAATCTCTGGCACCAAAATGAATGGAAATGGCAGGATAGAGGTTCACAAATATCAAGCAATTTTTTTTTTCTAAAAAGGGTCTGGAAGGTGCAGTGGGAAGCTCAATGCATTTTCATTATCGTTGGAAGTTGTAGGAGATACAAATACAGGGGATAGTCCAATAAATTTGGTACAGGTAGTCCTTAACTTACAACCCAAAATTTATGTTGCTAAGTGAGACATTTGTTAGGTACGTTTTGCCCCATTTTAAGATTTTTCTTGCCACAATTATTAATTGAATCATTGCAGTTATTATGTTAGTTACATGGTTACTAAGTGAATCCAGCTTCCCCATTGACTTTGATGGTCAGAAGATTCAAAAGGGATCACATGACCATGGGACACTGCAACAGTCATAAATATGAGTCAGTTGCCAAGCATCTGAATTTTGATCATGTGAGCATAGGGATGCTGCCTGAAAAAAGGTCATAACTCACTTTTTTCAGTGCCGTTGTAACTTTCAACGGTCAGTAAACGAATTGTTGTAAGTCGAGAACTACCTGTATCTAGTTTTCTGGATGGGTGTGTGGATGGAGTAATCTGACAGAGAACCAAATATGGTTTGTTAATATGGTTTTTTCTGGTGACAGATAGATAAGTACGTCACTTGTAGAAATACTTGATTAAATGCATCTGTTTTAAGAAGTTGCTGAGCTGCTTGAAATTCCTGCTGAAAATAATTCTCCAGCACATTGAACATTGTATTGGGCAGTAGGCAACAACTATCTGAGGGCTGAAGTGAAGACATGTAAGTAGAAGAACAAACTGATTTATTACATGTAAACTCCACTTATGGCCACTTATCTTTTTTTAGCTGTTTGTGTAGCAGTGAAGCACTTGATCCAAAGCGGCATTTGTTACCTCTGTTTTTCAATTGGATTCGGGATGCCAGACAGATGAAAAAAAAGGATTTTAACATTCAAGAATTGGGGGTGGGGGAAAGAACTCCAAAATCAGGCGGTGATTTGAATGTATAATGGTCAAGTCTGATAGTCTGATGCCATCAATGGGAAGAGAGCAACATTCTCACTATGGAGGCCGATCACCAGGAAGAAAATATTCAACCTTGCGCAATAGTCAATCTGTTTGTTCTATAAACTAAGAATATAAGGGAAGCATAAGTTTAAATGGGAGAAAAATGTATTCTTCCAATTTGGTGTGGTATGAGCTTGGGCAAAGTTTGTAAATGTTCTGGGTTCTTATGATTTGTTTGGAATTAAACAAATTGTTAGCCTCCTTCCAATTGATACTGTCATTGTTCTTTGATTATTAAGAGTTCCACATTTTTAAAAAAAGAGATCCGGATGGTATTAGCTATCTGGAATGAAAACTACAAGACAAAATTGTTTTCTAAACTCTTTAGTTTTCTGGAGAAGCAGGGTGTGGTAGGATATGGATAATGTAGGAGTGTTAAATTATTTCAGTAAGTGAAAAATCTGTTGAGTGCATAAAGAATACACAAAATATAGGTTAGAATGTAAGTGTATATATACATATTTATGTTTATATTTATATTTATTTATATAATATTTATGTAGAAAAGTAGAATGTACATACAGTTGAGTACGTATATGTATAACTATAAGACATTACAAAATGTATAAAATAATAGGCTAGGATTAGGAAAGTTGAAATTAGGATTGATACCAATAATGGATAGTTGTAAAAGTGAGCATGTGATTTTAAATGTTGAAAAGACTTAATAAAAATTATTTAAAAAAAGAAAAAGAAAAATCTGTTGAGAGTCAGAATCCCACTTAAAAATAAAAAGTAGGAATTAGCAAATCTCCTCATAGCGAAAGCTGCTTGACATTCTGGGGTAGTGCCAGGAGAGAATAAAGCTGATTTTTGTATAATATGTCTTTATGTCCCCAGGAGAAATGCAGTCACCCAGATAATCAAAGACGGGACAAGAAACATTTTTCTTTCTTAGAATAGAAGTTGTATTAATGGAGCTAGCCAAAAACAGTTTAAGCCTGTGCAGTACGAACAATTGGATCATCAGAATTAATTAATGGGTCATCCAAATAAATAATCAAATCCTTGTCAATCATGTCATAAAATATTCATAAATCTTATGAATACTGATAGGCTGGAAGATAAATAGCAGTTTTGTATTTGTTCAAATTTACTAGAACGTATTGAAAACCAAGGCTGTTGTTTATGGGGATTGGTTTATATATTTCTCTGAGTTTGAAAGTCAGGGAGGCGAAAATAGTTATAAAGTTTAGAAATACAATATCATAAACCATGTTAAGAAATACATTTTTGAGAAAAAATATGTGAGACATTCACCAGTGATGACAAGGGGTGAATACATCTTTTTTACAATTTATCATCCAGAAATTAGTTAAGATAAGTTAGTTCATTCCTATCATGGGATAGTGATGCTCTTTCCCACTACTGCAGTTGCTAAATACTTCAAGAATCATATAATATATTCCATAAGTTGTGTGAATTGGCTTTTTTACATTAGCCAAGAATCATAAATCTGGACAATAAAACTGCTTTGTAATGTGAAAGAAAGAACAATCTAGGATCCAGCTGTAACATTTTAATGTCTTTCATTTGTACTTTTAAAATGAGAGTTAAGAGATACAGTATATGCCAAAGCTTTACAATGAAAATTATATTATTGATTTGTTCCTGTTTAATAACAGGAAACCTTAAATGGGGTTGGGGGTGGGGAGTGCAGCCTCACTTCTTTCTACCATCTGATAACAGTAGGAAAACACTTTTGATTGTAATCACTAGCAGACAACAGGGGAGTTTGAGAGTTCCCTAGAGTCAATGCGCAGGCCAACCTTAAATCCTGAACAATACAGCATCATGAATATTAACCCATGTCTGTTGCTTGTTTTCAGTAGATCCTCTTTTCATAAGACATGTTAAACAGAGGAGTTGTTTCCTGTTGTTAATTCTCCTCATTACTGTGAGAGAATAAGGTGGAGCAAATGGGATGCATGTGTGAGCATGCATCTAATTCGTTCATATAAAGGCACACAGTCTCTTGAATTCCAGGTTAAAGAGATACTGTATGCCAGGGGTGTCAAACTCGCGTCGTCATGTGATGTATCATGACTTTTCCCCTTTGCTAAACCGGGCGTGGCCAGTGCATGATGCATCCAGCCCCCAGGCCTCAAGTTTGACACCCCTGCTTTATGCCCTTAGATTGCAAGGAAGCTTATTAATATCTGAGACTTCTGATTTCACTGACACAGACGTCAGATGATACTTTGGCTTCATACAAATATATGATGTTGTGGATTGTACCGTTAATTTGGATTCCCGCAACAATAATTTTATGATCTTACACAAGAAATGCGGTGGTTCTACTTTGGGCTCAAGATAGAGATAAAGCATTTTACATTTTTGTAAGATCTCTGTGGGAAAAATGGGCTACAGTACTTAGATCAAGAAAAACTATAGCAAAGCACAGAATATTCAGCTATCTTTTAGCTGACTCCTCAAATATTTCAATCTTCTTCAAAGATTTTTGTAATTCAAGAATGGGAAACAACTACAGCTTTCTGAAATCTTACTTTACTTAATGAGAGATGTGTATCATTTTGTAAACAAATGTAATAAGTCCTTGATGCCCTTTTGCCAAAGGAACATATTCAAGAGTCCCATGAATTCATTGGATTTGTGGAAGCTACTGTACGTACCAATACATTTTTGCCACTTATGCATCCTTGATCCATCTTTACTTCTCTCCTGTCGGTAATTTCTTTTTAATGGATAGGAATATAGCATCAAAATTCATTCACCCACAAATGATTTATCTTTTGAGAGTTTAAACAGTATCCCCATTGTTGGCTCAAATAATGGAACTAGTAGGACGTATTAGAATTCAGGACAGGGAAGCATTCTGTAGAGTAACTGCGTGTGCGAATGCTGTCTGTCTTTAAAAGTGCCTGGGAAGGAACAATGTCAAGCAGTCATCAAAGTCTGGGAACATAAAACTTTGTCACGGAATTTACAAGAAAAGAAATTCCCCAGGGTCACTGACAATTAAATTGAATTTTTGTATTTTATATTTTGTGTGTTTATATAGGATAGTAGAGTAAACAAATATTGGATTTTCTACTTGTTAATAGGATAATGTTTACAAACTCAGTTTGGTTTACAGTTTCAAATAAAATATGTATCTTGCATATATCCATTTTCCTGTCCTCTTTTATGTTATGCAACATAAGGCAAATTGCAGAAAAAGAGTAAGCTAGTGTGTAAGGGAAATTATAACATGATGGGGAGAGGGAGAAGAGAATATAGCTAAATTTAGGTTATAACAATATTATTCTCTAGGCCTTTCCTTACAAGCATTCTTGTTTCGTTGTGTCAGTATCCTACTTCAACCATTGTTTTTCTTGGTTTTTTTTTACCTCTTTTATTTTCAGGATGTTACCAAGTCCAACCAGTCACAACTTATTCAATCATGTTCAGTGGTGAAATCCAAAATTTAAAAATACAGATTCTGTGGGCGTGGCTTGGTGGGTGTGGCGTGGTGTGGCTTGGTGGGCGTGGCAAAGGAAGGGTACTGCAAAAATCCCCATTCCCTCTCCACTCTGGGGCTAGTCAGAGTTGGTATTTGCCGGCTCTCCGAACTAGTCAAAATTTCCGCTACCGGTTTTCCAGAACCTGTCAGAACCTGTTGGATTTCACCCTTGGTCATGTTCTTTCATTCAAGCCATTCCCTTTTCCTTTAGTTTCTATGTTTATGATTCGGTCCTCTTTCATTCCCTTTATATGATCAATCCACCTCCACGTACTGCTTACATATTGATCAGTCACTTTCGTATTCAGTCCATTCATTCAGAAGCATTTCTGATTCTACTATATTCTTGTTTTATCACACATTCATGCTCTTAAGTACCCCGTTTCCGCTGCATCCAAATTACTTTTATGCTTCTGACATCGCCAGGGCTTACTTTCATATAATGAAATGGCAGAAGCAGGTTCTTATACTCAGCCATGTTAGCTTTCTGCCAGCAGGCGCACGTCTTAAGACTTCTCCATCCATTTCCTCACGTTTAGTAAACATTCTACCAAGGTACACAAGTTGTTTGATCCCAGCTTCTTGTAGGAATTCTATTCTACTGTCATATTCTGAAATATGTTTCCATTCTACACTACTCTGGACATTTTACATCAAATTTTTAATAACTTGGGCATACATTTGTTTAGTGCCCTATGAAGAGTATACTTTTCCCCCCTTTTTTGAAAACCTACTAGAGGTATATGTATGCTCAATGTGAACGGACCAGAGATGTTTAAATATGATCTTTTTATTCTGAACTATTTCCTTTCTAGCTTACTTGCTTGTAATTGAAACGGTTGTTTTATACCCTAGAAGTGGGCAGTTTTGTATCAAATTTCTCCCAGGACAGAACTGACACCTTCTCCAACTTCCTGTTTATTTATCTATTACCTGCAATATTTGAAATACTTGGATTTAATTTTAATTTTGTTCACGTTTATCCTTCAGTTGAAACTGATTGTAATGAGGCTGGCCTTAATAGATTCTGAGACAATAACAATGAGTTGAAGTGAAGAATTTTTGAAGGATAAGTTCAATTCAAAGGTGAAGTTAGTGGTATGGTTTAAGATAACCCTTTAGTTTTTATGTGTGATGCATATTAGTTGAAAAGAAGCCTATGTGGGTCATATCAATAGCTTTAATGGAGCCAGTTTCACAGAACTGATAGCAAACATAAACTAGTAGTCCTGTTTCATCATTCTCCAACCTGATGCCCAGTAAATGTGCTAGGATTACAAATCCCAGAATTTCTAGATAGCCAATCAGTTTCTTTAGTTGGCTGGGAATTCTGGGAGTAGAAGGCTGCAAAGACTGACTAATAATATATTCATTTTTTTTTAATCCAAAAGTTTAGTTGAATGTTCTATTCAATCTAATTTTTTGTGCTCCAGAGTCCTTCTGTGCTTCTGTGTTAAGAACAACAACAAAAATAAAGAACAACAAATCATAAGAATGGGTTGCCTTTTAAGACAAGGCATGCCTACCCACATATAAACCTTACTGGCTTGTAAGTGGAAATAGCCATCCTGAGTTTTGTTGGTTTGCTGTTATAAATTAAAACTTACCGTATTTTTTGGACTATAAGACACACCGGTGTATAAGACGCACAAAGATTTCAAAGAGGTAAGTAAGAAAAAAAAGTTGTTGTCCTC
>JANHFT010002996.1:58700-75697 GCA_032467955.1 Pseudoxenodon macrops | reverse complement strand
GTTTTTGCGAAAAACAGGCCCATTTTTTGCAAAAATGGGATGCAGGAGTGGGGCTTCAGGAGGCCAAAATTGCTGCATTCGGGGGGGGGGGGGGAGGTACATCTTATACTCTGAAAAATACAGTACATTTCCTTACTTCTTTATTTCATTCTTCCTAATTTCTGCAAGTAAAATTAGTGGTCAACTAAATTACTGTGAATAATTTCAGAGAGTGAAATATTGCTTTTCAAAAGCACAGATGACCAGCTTGTAGCTTTCACTGCTTAAAATAATATTTTACATTCCTCTCTTCCCTCCCACTTTCCATTGCCCTAGTTTTAACGTTTATTGCTTTGTGTGTGTGTGTGTGTATGTGTGGGGTGTAGTATGCATTTGGTTGGTTCAATTAAGACATGAAATACTTTTCCTTCATGGGCATACTTTAATCTGCCACTTCATAGCCCTCAGTTTGATAAACTGTGTAATGAAGCCAGCTTGTTTTTAGAGGAAGGAGGCTGTCTTAGCCACTTCTTCAATAAGCTAAATCAAACTCTGTAAGGCTTCTTGGCAAACACTATTTCTTTTCCAAGCCTCCCTCTGCAGGTAATCTCTTGAGTTTCCTTTCGGGGAGAACATAAAACAAAAGTTAGTAGCTCTTTCTATACAAATATTTTCATAAAGGCTGGCATCACTGAACTTCAGAACCTGATAAAGTTATTTTCTTCCTTTTGACTATTTTCAGTCTGTCTTCTACTCCAAACTATAAGTTATGATGTCTTTCACAGGTCACCTCAAGGTCACAAACCTATTTAGAGAATTTTTCTTGAGATCATTTGGTAAGCCAAAATGTGGTTTATTTGGTTTTGGCTTAGTGTACTGTGTGGGTCTGACACAAAGGTAAAAGTTTCCCCTGTTCAGTCGTGTCCGACTTTAAAGGAAGGTGCTCATCTCTGTTGCTTAGTCAAGGGAGCCAGTGTTGTCCAAAGACTTCCATGGTCATGTGGCTAGCATCACTGTACATCAAGGCACACAGAATGCTGTTACTGTCCCACAAAATTGTACCTATTTATCTATTCACATTTACATGCTTTCTAACTGCTGGTTGTCAGGAGCTGGGGCAAGAACAGGAGCTCACCCTGTTGCGCAGCACTCGGGTCTCAAACCCAGGCTTTCACAAACTCAGTATCTTTAACTGCTGAGCCATTGTGCCCCCTTGGTTTCTGAGATAGTGCTTCTAAATCATGGTAAGCATATATGAGTTGGGGAACTGAAGCTTTTTCAGCTATTAGGATTAAAACACACTATAATGTAATGCAATGTATGACTGCAGAAGGTTTTTTTAATAGCCTCAATATTGTTGTTCTGTTAGGATTTTTAACAAGCAGAATGCTTGCACATCAAGAATTTGATGCACCAGTAAGGTTCTCATGTGTAAATGTTCTTTCTGAGAATTTCTGTTTCATGTTCATCAGATAAGTGTTAGGGGGAAAAAACCCTGTTTGAAGAGCCAGTTTGGTGTAGTGGTTAAATCACTCGCCTAGAAAGCAGGAGATTGTGAGTTCTAGGCCTCTCTTTGGCATGAAATCCAGCTGGTGACTTTGGACCAGTCACTCCCTCTCAGCCTGTCCTACCTTACAGGGTTGTTACTGTGGGGAAAATGGGAGGAGGGAGAAGTACCATGTATACTCACTGCCTTGAGCTACTTATAAAGTGCTAAAAGAGGGATAGAAGCCGAATCAATAAATAAATGTCCTTTTTGATGTGGCATCTTCATTAGAAAACAGACTGACAAATTATATTTGCGGAATACTTTTATTATATTCCTTCAATTTTTTGAAGTCCATGCTGCTTGTGTACTCCTATTCTGTTTTAGTAATATGGGGAGTTTAATGGTTTGTTTTCCCAACAGTTAGGCCTAAAGGGTTCCTTAGAAGGACATTATGGACTTCTTTAATTAGAGAATGAGTAATGATTTCCACATTTAGCTTGCCTGACCTCTATCAGCTCAGTCAGGGCAATAGTAATGTCAATAGGCTTGACTAGTTTTGTTAGGTTAAATGATGATATATCCCTGAGGACAAAGTTGCTAGCACAGATTAGTTGGCAAATATGTTAATGGGGTAGGAATTTCTTAAAGACAGAAAATTAAGAAATTCTGTTTTATTGCAAAAGGAGATGGTCGGGGACCCTCTCTACATATGGAATGGCTGAGCAAGAATTATAGATTGTATAATCTATAATTACATCCAGAGTTCAGCTATATAATTTGGGACTGAGAAATCTGAAACAGTACCCCTTTTAATTATATATCTTACCAGCAATTCACTTGAGTGTAGATGTCGTTTTCAAGGATTTCCCCAAAATTTGTTGTCCAGCAGAGAAAATTCTTTTTATGGCCACCTCAATTTTTCAGTTTTCTCCAGCTGTGAAATCCAATTTATTTTACTACCGGTTCTGTGGGAATGGCTTGGTGTAGCTTGGTGGGCATGGCAGGGGAAGGATACTGCAAAATCCCCATTCCCTCCCCACTCTGGGGCCAGATAGAGGTGGTATTTGCCGGTTCTCCAAACTACTCAAAATTTCTGCTACTGGTTCTCTAGAACCTGTCAGAACCTGCTGGATTTTACCCCTGGTTTTCTCCCTGCTCACAGTCAGCATGGAGTCTTATTAGCTTTCATCATCAAACAAATATTTGCCTATTTACCTGGCTTTTGATTGAGCCATCTAAACGTAGCTTACTATTTTTAAAAAAATACTCTGGTTTCGGATTAATGTAAAAGAGGTCAAGAATGTTTCTAAATTGTGTAAAGTAGATTCATGTAAAATGTTTGAAGTACTAAGAAACAAAATGTCAGTGATGCACTTGGAGTATTACCTTAGGAAGTGCCAACAGGAAAAATATGTATAGATCAGTGATGGCTAACTTTTTTTGACTCGTGTGCCAAAAGGGAGCGCACACGCATGCATGCCCACACCCATAATGCAATGCCCTCCCCCGTGCATGTGTGCTGCACCCCCAATGCATGCGCCTTCCTGAAGCCTGGGGAGGGTCAAAATGGCATCCCCCACCATCTGGTAGGCTGACATAGGGCAACACCTTATGTACCCTCATATATGGCTACATGTGCCACCTGTGGCACACATGCTATAGGTTCACCATCACAGATATAGATCATTTGATATATCTCATTTTTGAAGCTTCCCCAGAGAGAAGCTGTGACAGGTTTTCCTAGACTTAACGACTACAGTTGCGCCCCAATTTTTTGTTGTGAGCAAAATAGTTCTTAAGTAAGTTTTGCCTCATTTTGCGACCTTTTGTACCATAGTTGTTAAGCGAATCACTGCAGATGTTAAGTGAATTATGTGGTCGTTAAGCAAATCTGGCTTCCCGCATTGAAGCCAGCTGGGCAGCTTACGAATGATCATGAGGTGACCCTGGGTCAATGCAACTGTCATAAATGCATGCCAGTTGGCAAGCACCCAAATTTTGATCATGTGACCATGGGAATGCTGAAAGTGTGAAAAACGGCCACCAGTCACTTTTTTTCAGTTCTGTTGTAACTTTGAAAGGTCACTAAATGAATGGTTGTAAGTCGAGTACTGCCTCTATGGCAGTGATGACTAACCTTTTTTTCTTGCGTGCCAAAAATGGCAGCACCACATAACCTTCCCCCCAGCACACTGCACTGCGCATGCACATGCATGCACCCATGTGCCCCCACATTGGGCCATTTTTCACCCTCCAGAGGGTTCAGCAGGCTTCCCTGAAGCCTCCAGAGGATGAAAAACAGACCTACGGGCAAACCAGAAGTCTGTTCCTGAACTTCCGTTTTGCCCGTTGGGCCATTTTTCACCCTCTGGAGGCTTCCCTGAAAACTCCTAAAGCCCCTGGAGGGTGAAAAACGGCCAAAAATCAAGGCCGAAAATCAGCTGGCCAGCGCATACAAGCGCACTGGAGCTGACAGGACAACGCCTTGCGTGCCCTCAGAAATGGCTCTGCGTGCCATAAGTTCACCATCACTGCTCTATGGTGATTCTGCTGTTGATGCAGAATTTAAACTTTTGTTCCTGAAGCACAGCTTTTGTTCGAACTGCAGATATTTGTAACTGCTTTTTTCATATTAAAAAAAAAGGGATATAGGAAGCTTCAATCATTATACTTTTGTAGGTCTAATCTGACTCTACATTTCTGGCTTTTATGTCTCCATTGAATGTAACTGAATATGATAGAAATTGTTAAACTGAAAAGTTTGACATTATGCCACCATGGATTTCAAGATTTCAATTGTTTACCTTTCTCAGCCCATTTTAAGTAAGGCTCACTCAAGATTTTTCACACTGGGTGAACAGTTCCAATAACAAGACATTGTACAGAGAAGGCAAACTTGCTTGCCAACCAAGATTTGGCATTTATAAGTCTTGTTTGAAAAATATGTTGATGGAGCAAACGACATATAGCTTATCTATGCAAATTAACCGTGGCTGTTGTTACTAAAAACCCTCTAAGGAAATATTGATTCTTGGAAGCTGATATTTATTTCTACAAGAGGCTTTTGGGTGATGGCTGCAGGCTTTTTTTGAAGCAGGTAATGAGAAGAATATATCAAACAGAGTTCAGTTTGTTTCTTTAAAAGCATTTTTCCCTGAGCTTTCTCCCTCCCATTTCATTTCCACTCAGTGTTGCTTATTTGGTAGACTAGGTACTTGATATTAGATACTATGACAAGATGCAATCAGGAGTTTGTGTTTTGGGGTGGGGAGGCAGCATTTTTGTGTTCTCTTGTATGCTGCAGTTTTATGCTTTGTTTATTCTTTATAGCTTGGGTTATTGAAATTACACCAGGTGTATAGTTGTCCTGCATGAGTTGATCGCTGGAATGCAGATAACATTTGGATTATTGCGTGCAACGCATTTTCCATTCAGCAAGTATATCTGATGTTAATTTTTCTGGAAGCGTCTGAGCAGATTTTGAAACCTGAGAATAAGTCTCTCTGCCAATAGAAGCTTCTCTAATCAGGCTGAATGTATGGTGCTGCTTATCTTTTATTTTATACAGTGGATTCCACCAGAGCATAATGAAAACATATATATTGGAAATTGCTTTGTTGCTTGTACAGTCAGGGGAAAGAAACAACTATGAAAGGAATGAGAACTGGGAACAGAGAATCTGTAATCTTAGGCTCTGTGCTTGTTGCAAACTTTTGTTCTATTGTCACATGATTTTTTATTTTGCGTGTTGAAATCTATGGATGGCAAAATGGATTTCAATGTTTTTAAATATATATATAAATGATACTATTTGCATGACACTGCTAGCACATCATACAGTGAATGACATATCTGAACTGCTCCAGTTTTACTGCTTAACAATCATAGACCTAGACCCTACATTTTTCTAAACCTAAATTTCTGTTGTTTTTCTAAAGTTGCATATTTGGTTTTGCCTTCGCATGTTATGTAAACCTAGCCATCAATCACAAGTTTAAATACACAAATCTTACAATTTATGAACTCGGTCACTGGAGTGAAAGGAATATTTTCTCTTTTGCCCTGGAAAACACTGATTCAGAAAAGGTTTCTGTGGCAGAACAGAGAGGGAAACTATTTTCACAAGTTATTTTGTTGCCTCCCATGCCACTTTCCATACTGTACTGCAACTCACTAGTGTAAAAATATAAGACTGTGGCTACTTGAGAAAGAAGCAAAAATGGTTAAGCACCTTTCCATTCTTCCTTTTAGTCTTTTGAACGTAGACAAAAGAGCCATCATAGAATGGAGAGATATTTTGAGATACCGATCTAAATATTATTTGAAGATAGTTACCATCAAAGAGATGAGGAATATACATTAAGGATAACAAATTGTGGATAAATACTTTCTTTAAGAAAATGTAAGGCCTGGTTTTCTCTAGTTTTCTCTCTTTTTTATTGGACTTTTTCTCTTTACATATCTCTATTACAAATTTAAAAGAACTGTGACATTGTTCATACAGCTAGAACCAATATTCGATACATTCGATACATTCTATTTCCAAACATTTTACTCCTTTATGTACATTTCGATTTCTTATTTCTATTATCCATCCATTCATATCATTTCTCCCATACCGCACAATATTTTTCCATCCCACCTGCATAAAAGCATCCATTTCAGAGCATTCTTAATCTGATCCTTGGCCAGTCATGACATACTTTTTTTTCTAAAAAAAGAACAAAAATGAATTGATTGACTAGACACAGATGATAATGAAAAACTGCCGCTGTATTTAAAATATGCCCTATCAGTCAGAAGAATTAGACCCACTTTTAAAAAATGATTATTATAAAGTTTTATTTAATGCATATAGGTCTCACCTTTCCACCAATTAGCCTTAAAGCTTTGAAGAAAGGTAGAGTGATTGAACCCAATATTTGTTACCTCTGTTGCTTGATGGGAAATTCAGCCTGAATCTGAATTTCTGACTACCCCATCAAATCTTTCCCTTTTAGAGTGGACCTTAAATGTAAGATTCCTACCTCATGTTATAGCAATAGCATTTAGGCTTATATACTGCCCAATAGTGCTTTATGGAACTCTCTGGGTGGTTTACAATGTAAGCTTTATTTGCATATTGTCCCCAACAACCTAGTTTCTTATTTTACTGACCTTGGAAGGATGGAAGGATGTGGCTTGATGGGGCTTGAGCCCCATCAGGATTGAACTCCAGGCTGTGGGCAGAGTTTGCCTGCACTTTAACCACTGCACCACCAGTGCTCTCTTATACTTGCTCTGGTCAAGTATTTTGTTCTGGAGGCCTTTTCCAGTTCGTTCCATTTAAATTAGGAAATTCTGTTTCATTCACTAAATGGGAAGTTGTTGATCAACTGGTCTGTCATGCCTCACTACCATTTAACTACTTCCGCTCCAGATGAACAGCGGGATATTTCCTCCATTAAGGTAGTTCTAGCTACAATGCAGGTCCAGAGAAGAAATATTGGTGAATTGAGAAACATGTAACAAAGCAGAACTGGTATTGTTAGCATGGGATGTCTTCCACCAAGCAAAAATACAAACATAGCTAAATAAATAAATAGCCTTGGATTTCTGCCACAACAAATGTAAACGATAAAATAGACGAAATGTGGAATAGCAATTGCTGTGTTATTTCGAGATACCCTTGGAACAAACAGCAAATCTTTGCAGAAATTTTTATCTGTAATGCCCACAAAATGACCCCATGCAGGCAACTGTTACTGGCATCTAACACAAGTTGAATATCAAATCCCCTTGGTATTTATTAAGCCAGCAAAACCTATTGCCTTTTGTAGGCGACTGATAACGCAGAACAGAAATGCACACATCAATTGACAGGCCCGGGAGAATGCTTCCCTTTTTTGGGGACACACACACAATATTTTTATTGGCAAGCTTGCTTATCCTGCTTATGCTCAGCAATAGACACTTCAATGTTCTGGATGCTGTTTGACACCAAGATAATTATTTAATTTGGGAAGAAGCAATCTCTTCATTGCCCGCTCAATCCCCACATTGATGGGATTGTGCAAATGGGTTATGAATGCCTTGAAAGTGCTTCTCAGTAGCCTGTTGTTCCATTTCTCTGCACCTGTGCCTGCCTTCTCAAGGGTTAGAGTGAAGCAACCAGAGGAAACCTGATGAATTTGGGTTGGGCAGATGAGTTTGGGGCCCTTTTTGCCTCACTCGTGAAAATCTCTAGTTTTTCTTTTTCTCTTAGTGTGTATAGCATCTTTCCCCCCCTAAAGAACATGAAAATCATTTTGCACTAAGTCAGAACGCTGGTGCATTTTGATAAAATGATTGGCATTAGCTTCTCACATTTTTCCAATCCCAATTTGAAGTAGTTTGAGAAAGAGCCTACAATTTTAATGCATGCAGAGATGGTGCTCTACCACTGAGGGTAAAGTTTGGCAGGGTTAATGGTTATCTGGTCTTCACCTCACTCTGGGGAAAGGAACCCATGCGACTAGGTTTACACATTGTGCTGGGCAAAAAGAGGGAACTGGATTATGACATTTCCTACTTACGGTATTTCTTTTTAAATGATACACAGTGTAGCTATGGTCAGAAATTCTCCTAATCAAACAATGAATACATAAAGGATAGAGACGTTTGTTTCAATATAGGCTTTAGAAGTCCATGAAAATGAAAAAAATGACAAAAACTAAAGATTAAGCAGTACCAGCTTCTGCTAATGATAGTACTTCAACCTCAGAAGAAAGATACTGATTAGACAGTCTTTCATGTGCCAAAATGTATATTCTGAGAACTTTCAGATTCTTTTTTTAAATTACTACTCTGTCTGTGTAATAAAATGGGGGTCAAAATCCAGAACATGCAATTTGTTTTGCTTTGCTATACAGTTGATGATTTCTACTGTTTGTGTTAATGCTGCCTGCTTAATTCCTAAAGAAGCAGTACTGATAAAATGCTGTTTTCCTTAGAATGTAGATGTCTATAAATATTTTTGTAAAAAACTGAAAATAAATTCAACTAATGAATGTATAATTATGGCCCCAGTGAACTGCACTTAATTTATTAAACATTGTAAACAGATCTAATTATGCACAGTACATTTTGTAAAGTAAATATGACTATGTCTGCGAGTGGTATTTTAAGTATGTATATATTTCAGTTTTCCAATTCTTCTGGTTCTTTTTACTGAAGCCAAAAAATCCCAATAGCCCATCTAGAAACAAAGGCAGTTAAAAAGCCATTACCATGTTCCATATCAATAAAAAAGTAAAAACAAGTGTCTTATAAGGAGCCATACATAGGATGTAACTAATTCACCACACACAATCTGTCTTCACTGCCTGCTCTCTTGATTGATCTTGCCACTGGGCCAGAACAGAAATCTTATGGAACAACTCTTTAGATCCGGGCGGACTCTTATGGATGTAACTACTCTTTCAGAATAGTTAGGCGAGGAGAAAAGTGAGGATTAAAGTAAAGGGTCTTTATAGGAAAAAAAGGGGGGCTTTCTAATTGTTGCCTTGACAGACATTTGTCTAGTCAAAAGAAAATCAAAATTCAGTTGGTTTCAATGAATAGGACACACTGTACAGATTGAAAGGCACACTGCAGAAACTTTGAGGAGGTCATTGATTCAAGTTCTCATGTGCAAATTTATTTTAAAATAATAAATAATCTGGGATTAAATCTTTACTGATATAAAAACCCAGAACAGCCCTATACACAGAAAACTATAATAGAGAATGATTTTAACACAGCCTTTTTAGAAATCCCCCTACTTTGATGGAATTTTTAAAAATTCAGCTCAACGTTGGAATTGGTCCTATCCACATTTTGTTGGATGGCTTAATGGGAGAGATGTTATAATTTTTCCTGAACTACTGACTTGAATCTAGGAGGAGTGAGGTTTGTGAAAACTTCAGAAACCAATGAGTCACCAGTTGCCTTTGGAAGAACTCTTGGCACTCTCTTTTGGGATGTAATTCTCAGATTCTGAAATGCCACAGTTTCAGTTTTTGCCCAAGCACATAGGAGCATGAGGTGATAGAGATGGACATCACACCAAATGCTATTCAGTATAAGTGAAGCCAAAAGAAGAGCTGTGGACTTTGTGGATCCATCGCTGATACCTCACTTCTCCTTTCTGAAAAAAATACTCCTGCTAAAGTTATCAAGTTTGCTGTCCAAGGTTCTGACAGCTGGTTGTCTTCTGACCTTAACTTGCTCAGGCTCCAATTTGTCTTCCCTAATTTCATCTGGTGGAACATAGAACCATCCATAAATGCTCATACTGTAACCTGCTTCTGCAGATCGACTAGACCCCTGATGGCAAACCTATGGCACGTGTGCCACAGCTAGCACACGGAGCCATTTCTGCAGGCACATGAGCCATTGCCCAGTTCAGCTCCACAGCACATGCACGCTGATTTTGCATGTGTGCATGCCTGGGGTCATGCACGCAATGGTGGGGGTCATGTGTGCATGTGTGGAGGTGAGGAAGTGTGCATGCATGGGGCAGGGGGAGCATGGGGGCTGCTGCACCCCCCACAGCCTGTTTTTGTGCCTAGGAGGTTGCAGGGAGACCTACTAGATCCAAAATGGGGTGGGGTGTTGTGTGCATGCACGGGGTGTGTGGGGAGCATGGGGGAGTTGCATGCACCTGTGCAGGGGGTGGGGGGAGCATGGGGTCATGTGTGCATGCACAGGGGGACGCATTATATTATAGGTGCCGGCATGCATGTGCGCGGTTGTGTGTGCACGTGCATGCTTTCAACACATGATGAGAAAAAGGTAAGCCATCACTGCATAGACAAACCACTACAGTGATAAATAATCTAAAGAGGCCAATTTGCAGTGGGTGGGAATTTTGACCATGATTTCAATATGCTGCATTTCAGGAATTGTACTGAAGGACTTTGCTATGGCTCTAAATAAGTATTTAATATTACTTCATTTCCTTCACCTCATTATCAAGATGGAAAGTGTATTAATGCCTTTACAGGTACTGATTTAGAAGGTAGTGTTTTTTCTGGGTAGAAAGACCTCTTGTAACAATTTATTTGCTTGAGGATACATCTCTTTTCCCTGATAAATTGTTGTTTTTGCAAAACCTGTAAAAAAGACTGCAAAAACTTAATGTCAATTTGGCATTGTAATTATTGATTTCAGATAGGTTCTTTTTAATTGGCATCTCCTTGAGGATTCTGATTTTCTACAAAGTGAAATGTGTCACATTTTCCAGATGCTTGGCATAAAAACCATCAACAATCTGTTTTGGTTCAGTTCTGAGTCCAGTGGGACCTAGATTTCATATCCTTTAAACTTTTACAAATTTTAATTGTTTGTCTGAGTAACAAAATAGGCTTTTAAAATGAATCAACACTTCAGACTTGGCTCAATAAAGAGTTCATGATTAGTGCAATTCCTATATATGTGCCAAGCTGCCTACACTTTTAATTTTATTTTAAATGATCTTGTTAGCTTAAGCTCTGCTTGAATAAGCAGTAACAAATGCCAACTGGAGCAGATGTATATACAGAAAAGCCCCTCAAAATACAATAATTAAAAGAGCAGCCCCAATTTTTATTCTTCTCAAGCATCCAGATGTTCTCAGCTTCATTGGTCAAAGTTGACATTTGTGCCACTGTATTTAATTTTTGGCCTTTCCATTTCCCTGTAGTATTCACAGGCAAACGGAAAGGGCAGAAATAGGGAGCTTTGCTTCCTCTGCCCTTGGAGATAAAACCTATATCAATCTTTGGAGGAAGTGAAGTAGGAAAGGCAGCACCAGTTTAAGTGAAAAGTTTTCCATTAAAAAAAGATTCCAAAGAAAAGGAATATGGAATAAATAAAATAATATGGCCTATGAATTGGCAGCAGCAGCCTTGGTAGCTTACTTTTTCTCCTCTTTTGTTGACCTTCTGGTTTTCAGAATTTAATTGTTTCCTGGATTATGATTAGGTGCTATTAATAACATTGTTATAATTATCTTCATTGGTGCAACAAAATGTAATGCCTCTAATTTACTGTGACCATATTTTCCTGGCAAAAATAAAAGACAAACCTGGGAAAGGGCAAATTTGAAAGAGATTCATAAGAACAAAACATGTTAATTGTTTGTGTTTATAGCTTTGCTTTTCAAAAGAAAATTCAAGAGCAAAACCAAGAAAAAATTCCAAACACATATATTGTAATGAAAATTACCTAAAATCAAGCAGTATATTTATTTATTTATTTATTTATTTATTAAATTTTTATACGTATATGTAAATGTATTTTAAAAAGACAATTCAATGTCTATATTTTTCACGTGAGTTTGAAAGACCGTGCACTATGTGGTACCATTTATAACAGCAAAAGGTCAAATGACCAAAATAAAGGATAAAAATGAGTTTTTGAAAAATAAATAATTCAAAAGGAGAGCTTTCTGTAAGAAAGGACTTTTCCTTCATAATGAAGGATGTATATACACACTGGACTCAGAACACGTTCTGTCTTTTTCTTTATTGCCTAGTGTTTTTTGTTTACAATTTGCTTTGAATGCAGATTATAGTATGCATGTTTGGCAAACCATATATGAGTGTTTTTTTCCTCTGGATGAAGCAAGGTAACTCTCATAGGACGGATGTTCCTACGTTCTCCATTTAGGGTTTCATGCAAATATGTCAAGGCTGAAGGATTTGTGGTTAAGCATAGAAATTAAGGATCTAATGTCTCTCTTTTTCACCCTGGACAAAATGAGCACACAAGACAGTGAAATGCACCCAGACAGAATGAGCTCTTTCATGCGGGAAGTGATGATTTACTGATTCACTGCCTGAATACCAAATGCAAGTGTGTGATAGGAAGGCTTTGTTCCAGTGGGAATAGTAGCGAAACTGATCTTGGAAGGAAGCAATAATTCAGGCTTTTGGAGGCAGAATCTTATTTCATTCACACCATTGAAACTCCACTGACATTTACTGGCTTCTACAGTTTCAGATGAGACCGAAAGGTTTAAAGGGCAGACAGGAGAAACACTGAAAATATGGATCTGCTTATTTTAATTTTCCCAGTATTGCCATTACTTCAGCGATACAAGGAACAACCCAGAAAGGAGAAGCTTTACGGACTATTCAGGTGAATGATATTGAGGATAGAAGATTATCTGTGCAGTTGAAAGAATTCAGAAAAACAATGAAAGAAAATTGAGAATGTTTTTACATGGGAAATGATGCCTCATGTGCTTTTTAAAGAGAAGAATTGATTTCCTGCTGGTGTCAGACAAGGCCAAACACAAGGCATGCGTTATTTATGATAGCGAGTTTGTGGTATTGGACATGTTTATCATCTTTTACTCCAAGGTGGTATTCCCCAACCCAGGGCCCTCAGGAAAAACTGTTATTTTAAGTCCTAGTCATAACAAAAAGTGTGAGGCTAACAGATTTTTCTAAGGACTTAATGCATAATGATATTGCTTTCTGCTATTGATTGTTTTAGTTTATGTAACAGTGAAAAATACCTGTTGTTTTGGGGCATTTTACTGGGATATTGGCCTGTCTTGGGGAGAGCAGACTTCGGCAGAGTGAATTAGTTGCTAGTTGGGGTTTTAGGTTTTGCTTCCATGCAGTCCAGATTTAGTTTTCAGATCAATTTGTTTTCTGCCATTAATGCATTGATGGGATTCAACAAATTTTTACCACCCGTTCTGTGGGTGTGGCTTGGTGGGCATGACAGGGCAAGAATACTGCAAAATCTCCATTTCCTCCCGATTATCTGGGACTCTGGAGGCAGAGAATAGATGTGGGTGGGACCAGTCAGAAGTGGTATTTACCAGTTCTCGAAACTACTCAGAATTTCCACTACCGGTTCTCCAGAACTGGCCAGAACCTGCCAAATTCCATCTCTGCATTAATGCTACCTGAGGTTGCACCCAAGATTTGTCTCTTGGCCTTCTGTACACTGAGAGAGGTGAATTTATTGAAAACTTACAAGCTGCTTGTTAGAAAATGGAGCTGTGATTTTTGTTACCTTAGCATGAACAAATAGGAAAATGTTAGAATAAGTCTCCCATGTATTGCATGACTAGTGACACAGCATTATTCAAAATTTATTCAGAAACAAATGCCACTGATTTTCAAGGAGGATTAATCTTGTGAATTTGCTTAAAGTTAAACAATAACAACATGTCCTATCATTGCAGAAGGCCACTTTTGTGTTCTTTCTAAGTTGATATGATCTAGTCCTCTGGTAATGTTTTCTACCTTTCAATTGAGAGAGGTCGCTGTGGCGTGAAAATGTAAAATTTTCAGGGCAATTAACTTGACGCATGACCCAAGGGCTGAGTTCATTTAATCTCTCCATTGACTTTGGTAGGCAAAAGGTCACTCAAGGTCATAATACAGTTCAGTTGTTTATTAACAGCATTTTAAAGCTTAGTGTTTCATCTTTCCTTTTCATGCTCCTGTTGTTTAGGTTAAAGGGACTAATCATAACAACAAATTGAATAAGGTTAACTGGATAAAGTCACCTCCGTCATATTAACTACTGAACTAACTGTCTAGGGAGGTGAATTAATGATCTTTACCAAAATCTTTTAATGGTTATTTGGTCACAAGGTATGATCCATTTTGATCTTTTATGCAACATAAATCAGTTTAATGGTTAAGTCCATGCAGTTAAGCTTTTGAATCTAAATGAGGGCTCTTCAAATGAAGTAAATCCAGGGGAAACAATATAGAGGTACAATGCAATTAAATGTGGGGAGAGCAATAATTAGATAATTGTGCAGCAGCCTCAGACTCAGCATGGAGATTAATAGCAAAGAAGCATCATGAGCCTTCAATAGTCCCCAACATTGCATAAAGTAGTGAAGAAGTCAGTGACCATTGCTTGGGGCAAGCCCGATAGAGGAAATTAAGGCAGTTTTACTTCTAATTATTAGCAAAGGTTTTAGAATCTAGGGTATTTTGAGTAGACACAGCTTTTGAATAGATGAACTAAAGCTTGATTTTATTTGTAACTGCAGGTGGCTTGAAGAGTTGGCAGGCTGAACAGCAAAAATCAGGTGTTCCAAGGACCGAACACAGATGTTGCTAAACTGCAGTTCCCAGCATCCTTCACCATTAGCTATACTATTAGGTCTGTTGCAAATTATAGTTCAGAAACATCTAGAAAACCCCAGATGGTCTATTAACAAGTATGTGCATAAGAGCCAAGTCTAGCAATGAGTCAGGCATGACTCAGACTGAATAGTCACCAAAGACTGGTCTGGAAACTTAGCCAATAGATTGTCTTGCTAGATGAAGTCACTCTGCAGTTCAGAAGTCATTGTAACCTAGTGAACAATTTAGTGGCTCAACACAAAGGAAAGCAAAGTATAAAATTGAAAGTTTCCTTTCCAACTCGGGCTGCCCCGATTGTCATTGAATGGCCTTCAGTTGTATGACTTGCTTTCCTAGGAAAATATACAGAGTTGTCCAAAGAGAAAACTCCTTAACATCAAACTGTAAGATGCCAAGTTTAAGAACAAAAGTTGCCTCTTACTCTTCCATAACTTAAGTCCTGAAAGTAAAAGAAAAATTTGGCCAGAAAGTGGGAAGAGTTTCTGTCAAATTGGCCACAAATAACCCCTGTACTCCCCTCCTAATACTTCTTTTTTAATGTTCATTTATATCCTGCTTTTATTATCTCTTTACAAATAATTCAAGGTGGTGAATGTAACCAACACACCTTCTTACTCCTATTTTCCCCCAGAGCAACAATCCTGTGAGTTGAATCGGGCTGAAAGAAAGTGACTCTCAGTTACACAGCAGGCTTTATTGGCAAAGATGCAGGTTGAACTCACAGTCTCTTGCTTTCTAGACCAAACTGGCTCTACTTTACTCTCAGACTTTTCTTATGAGTTGCAAATAAGATTTGCAGTTCTTTGCTGAAGACTGGAACTCAGTTGGATCATTCAGCACTGAAGCAATACCTCGAGGAGAGGAGATAAATGTTCTCACACCAACTTTTCCCCCCCATAGCACTAGGACATATGAGTCATGTCTGCTCTTCAATATTACAAAAACAGTTTGCAGAAGATACGGCATTCTTGAAATGCTGAGAGCAAGAAGGAAATACCTGTTTCTATTCTGAATTGCTGAGGAGCATGCATTACAAAATCCCCCATTCCACATCCTTGCTTTACGTTGTATTGATTTCTATACATATACAAGACAGTGCACAAACAACAACCTCATCCTCTCGACGTAAGCCTCTGCAATGCTGTTAGTGTCTAAGGTTACAGGCAAACTTTTATTTGCTCTCATTTTCCCGGACATTTGCATTTTCTGGCTCAAAACACGGAAACGACACAACCCATCAATGTTTGCAAAATGAATTCTAGTTGAGTAAGGAAGATTGGATGGTGGATAGTTGGAGATGGTGCCGAAAAGAGAAGGGGTTGTTTTGTAGTTCCCTTATTGTTGTTCTTTGTGATTTGTTTTTGTAGGGACACATTTCTTAAAGAATCAGAGGAATAATTCTCAGATATGACTGAAATAGAGTGATGAAAATGCTAACCTACAGTTTGAAGTATAAAAATCGGTTATGCTTTTCTGGATTTGAATCTCTGATTAGTCTAAAAATAGGAAAACAATGAATAATTATTTAGCCCTATTGCACATACCATAGTAAGAGTGCTGCTGTATAGTGAATAATGATGTGAAGTACAAATATACAACTGTATTAATGTTTTTAGAATGGATAAAATATTGTCAGCCTTCTCATGTAAACCAGACAGGAAACATAAATAGATGAGCTATTTCTTTATGTTATTGTAAGGCTACATTAACAGAACCTTGCAAGTCTGAAAACGAATTTCCCACCATCACTTTTAACTACCTGAACAATTAGGGCAGGTCATTCCCAAGTTTCTTCCTATGATAAAAGTCACTAAGGGATCCTCCCTCTCTTTTCTGATTGTTTCTTAGGCAGCATCTGTTCCCCTCTTAACCCCAAAGTCATCCACACATTCTATTATATCTTGTAATAGATGTATCGTGTCACCATCTTGGATTTTGACTGCTGTGCGTGCCCTTGAGGTGCGACCCTGAGCGAACCAGCAGTAAGAAAATTCAGAACCCACCTCTGATCTCCACTAGGACTGACTTGTTTGATCGCCTTGCAGTCCAGCGGACTTGCAGGAGTCTTCTCCAGCACCATAGTTCAAAGGCCCCAATTCTTTGGTGTTCAGCCTTCCTTATGGTCCAACTTTCACAGCCATATATTGCAACTGGGAAAACCATAGCCTTGACTATACACACTTTTGTTGGCAGAGTGATGTCATCTAGATTTGCCATAGCTTTCCTCCCCAGAAGCAAGTGTCTTTTAATTTCTTGGCTGTAGTCCCCATCTACAATAAAATCTGTCACTACCTCCATCTTAGTTTTCTTAATGTTCAGTTTCTAGCCAACTTTTGCACACTCTGCCTTTAGTTCCTCTTCACTTTCTGCCATTAGAGTGGTATCATCTGCATATCTGAGGTTGTTGATATTTCTCCCGGCAA
>JANHFT010002996.1:38490-49337 GCA_032467955.1 Pseudoxenodon macrops | reverse complement strand
GCCCCCCACCCCACGACGCGCGTCCTACCTGACACTTGTAGCACCATCACATTCGGCGCCATTGTGTCCAGGGAAGCACCTTGTAGACAACTCTCACTCTGTCAAGGAAGGGCCTTGGAGTACTCATCTCTGAGAGTTGTTTAAAAAGTCATGTCCATCTAGCTTGTATTTTATGTTCTGATTTTTTTTGCCAATGTGTAAGACAGAGCACTTGTTGATTGAGATTTGAAATTGCCACTTGTTTGACCAATCTGACACATAGTCATGATCTTTTGAAAGGTAGCAGCATTGTCAGTGGTGTTGAATAGTTTTACATCATCAGCGAAGAGAATGCAGTTGCTTTTAATATGATTGCAAAGGTCATTTATGTAAAGTATAAAGAGTGTTGGTCTTAAAACGCTGCCTTGTGGAACACCGCTGTTAACAGTGTTTTCTATTTTGACCACTTGTTGCCTGTTTCACAGGACGGCAGCTATCCATTTATGCAGGAATCCAGAAATGCCATAAGACTTTAGTTTTAGAAGTAGTTTGTCATGTACCACTGAACCAAAGACTTTACAGAAGTCTATGTAAATTGTGTCTATTGCTTTGCCCTGATTGAGATGTGTAGTCCATATGTTTTTGCAGTGTAGTAGTTGCAGATTACAGGATATTTTTTTCTGAAACCAAATTGTTTGTTGGAGAGTAGGTTGTTTGCCTCTAGATGGAGGGTAATGGATTGGTTAAAGATTGATTCCATGAGTTTGCAGGTGACGCAACATAAAGAGATTGGTCTGTAATTTTCAACTAGGCAGGGCTCTCCTTTTTTGAAGATAGGGATGACCGTGGCTAGTGACCATTGGTTGGTCAATGAGCTGGTCCCGAAAGGTTTTTCAAAGATTATGCTTAGAGGTGCTGCTATTGCAGTGGAAAGCATTTTTAAGAAGTAGGCACATAGTCCAACTTGTGGGAAGCTGTCAGGAACATTGGAAATTATCACATGACTCTAGCTGATTATGTCAGCGTAGCATGGTGTTGAATAGTAACACTGCAGGACTGCTGAGGCAACAAAAAAAATCACCTCCAAATTTCATACCCTTGGTATAATGGGTCCTAGCATTTTGTAAGTTAGCCGATGTGAGGTACCTTTGTGGACAAAGTGTTCCCCTATGATGCAGCATTTTGCCCAACTGAAGGTTATAAACTATCAAATAGATGTGACAGTTTTAGTAATATATAGGTGCTCACAATATTCTATGCAAGATTGGATAGCTTGCCTACCCACATCCTGTTAAATTGAAGGTACATTCAGCATACACAAGATGCAGTAAATTCAGCATTGTGGCATATTATACATTGTACAGATTCATCAGATACACTAAATGAGTATTAGTATAGTTTGCTTCTTTGTTTTAAGAATTTGTTTTAAAAAATCAGACTTAACTAGGCCCAAAGTTGAGTTTTTCTGTGCATGCAGACCTAGCACTAAACCCAGAATAATAACCAGACTAATTTATTTAGAATTATTTCCCAATTCATAACTTGACAAAAATGAATACAAACTAAAGATTCCTGCCCACAGTTGCTACCAATTTCATCTGGTCTGTATAAGTGGACTTGACTCACCTAATATGGTCATTGTGTGGAAAACTTTTGCTTATTCATCATTTTCATAATTTTAAGGGCACAAGGCTAAGAGGTTGATATCTGTGATAGTATTGTTGAATTTTCTCCCCTGGAAATTAGATTGGACTCATTAGAGTGAGTTTTCTGAAGCAAATTGAGTTTTATCCTTTGTTGTATGATGTCACTGTGGTAATGTTCCAGGTTTGGGTATGGTTTTAGTATTTACTATGGCCTCATCCTGGATGTGTTAAATTGACATTTTGGTTTGCCATGTAAATGTTATTGTATTTGTGTTTTATTATGTGGTTAACCTCTATGAGTAGTGTTTTAAGCATTGTGGCATGGTAGCTAAATAAATAGATAGATCATATTGCAATTCAAGACTTTGATAACAGCTTGTCTTTCTTTGTCCACTTGGCCTTCAATTAACTTTTCTATAATTTCTTGACAAGGGTAGATTTTGTTTGTAGTCTATATAATGGAGGTGCATAAAATCGGTATTACTATTTTTGAATTCAAGAATGAGTGAGAGTATCCTGTTCTTCCAAGTTAAGCTTATTTATATATCTTCATTAAATTTAAAAACGAAACATTAAAGTACAAATTAGCGTAAAGAGAAAGGGAAAAGAATTAAAGGAAAAGTTAAAACATATCAAAAATATATATCAAACATATAACAAAAATGATCTCCAGCTTTTTCATACAGAAATGATGATAGAGTACAATGATCTCTCGCTAATATAAATGAATAATCAATATTTAAAATACTATAAAATGCTAATAATCAACATTATAAAATACAATAGTCATAATATATTTATTTATTTAGTTATTAAGTTTATATCCTGCCCATATTGGCAGCTTTTTATTTATATTTTCCCTCAATAATATAAGATATAATAAATTGACAAATATAACTATATAATTTAAATAACCGCAATATTTCAGATTCCAGAAGTGTTTGTTGTTTCTTTGCTGAAGAATGCCTTTTAAACCTGTCAGCTTTACTAATAGTTGTCTAATTGTAGTTGTCTAACTGGGAAACAACAGACTCGGAATTCCCTTATGTGAACATATGCGTGTCTTTGGTAAAAGAGAATTTTGTCCTGCAAGTGTGCCCTAGAGACAATTTTGAGGTTTGTAAACTTTCTTCCTGCTGGTCACACAGACACACACACACACACACACTCACTCACTCTCACACACACACCAATATGTCCTTGATATATTGCAGTTCCCTAGGTAATAGATCTGCTATAAACTAACATTTTATCTGTAAAAAGTACTCCCTATACATTCCATTCCAGATGTTACGAGCAAATACTGTCTTCATAAACTCAGTGAAACAGCAAAATGGTGAACTTCGCTTTAAAATCACTAGAATGGTTCTAGCTGGTTCTAACTTTCTTGTTTTAGTTTTCTATTTCTGTTTAGTATCTAATTTCTGTTTCTCAGCTTTATGTATAATATATTCCTCATTTCTGTTTTCTTCACAATTAACAAACTTGTGTGTTGACTGTAAAACACCTGGTTGTCTCAGGTCTCCAAACCCCAGGGAGAGTTATATAAAAGTTCTGTTTCATATCAAATTGACCCCCATTTACTTGAAAGTATTGCTGAATCTTTTGAAAAATAAACATTCATTTATTTCCCTGGAAACCCCAGCACAACACAGAAAGAAAGAAAAAACCCTGGTTCTCAGAATTTAAGGTTGGAAATGCTAAGTGGTGTACTTTTTTCTCAGATCTGCAAAGAAATCCAGGCCAGATTTGTCTCCTTCGTTTACAGCAGCTCCCCTTCACAAATCTTCTTTTCCCTTGATTTAACCAGCTTGGACAAGTGTATAAAGCCAACATGCAGAGCATTGTTGCTGTTTTGTTTTAAAACAAATTGAATGGCAGTGAATGCATGGACAATTCATGGTATGTTTGGCAGTTATTATAAAAGGAGGATGAGAGAGAAAATATGGAAATTTACACTGGGTGGTGTTCCTACTCTAATATGAACCTGCTCCACAAAGTGCTCATTTTAAGATTCCAGTGCTTTTCATCATTCTTTCTCCAAATGGTGAATAAAGGATCTTGTTTACTTTGGATAATGCATATCATATCGGAGCCCCAGCATGGATTAAAAGACCAAAAGGGCTTTGCGATAAATAAAAAAAAAAAGATTGCACAGCCATTGCAGAAGGTTTCTATTTTGCTTTGAAATATTGCAGAACCTGAGTATCTGTTATTGGACATGGGATAACATTTTAGAAATTCAAGAAGTAACCTGATGTGTAACAAAAGAAAACATAGAGAGTAATAAGAAATTTTAGATGTTGGTTATGCATATTTAGCTATTGTTATGGGAGAAAACGAACTGGCTAGATATATGCTCCTTCTTTTTTTTAAAAAGTATAAACTAGAATCCTGCCCTTGACTCTCTATGGAGTTTCCTATCTTGCACTCAGAAGAAAGCTTTCTTCTGATGTCTTGGCCATCTCATTTTTGTTGTTTGGAAGCTAAATTTTGGAAGAACATTAAAAAAAGAACCTTTGCAAGAGCAGATGTGCCAGTCAGCACAGCTTCTCCTGGCTTCCTGATAGAGAAAGTGAGTTAATATCCCTCTGTCCCCAGTCTGAGTGGCATTTTTTGTCTTTTGGCTCTTTTCTGACTTGCAACTTCCTGCTGATCTGCTCCTGGTAATTTATCCCATACCTACTATCCCTTTTTGAGTCAGTATTCCTCCAACGAGCTCAACTTGTAGCACAAGTCTGAGTTGCAGCTGTTTTAATGGGCTTTTCAATTTAGACATTTTATTGGCCCTTTGGCCGAAACAACAGATTTTCAAATCTCAGAACTTGAGTAGAATACAGAGTTTTTCAGGTAGTTGATTCTGCTTTTACAAATATCTTGGTCTGGGTAATAATATTTAAACCAAACTTCTTCAAACCAAACTAAATCTCATGAAACTTTTTCTTCCAGGAATTTAGAATAACACTATTATAATGTACACTAAGACTTAACAGTAAACCAAAACAGATTGCCCCAAGGATTACTCAAATTATAATTGAAGCTTGCTTGAACTATGAATATGCTAAAAGTACTTCTAAATATATATATAGAATAGAGTTTTGTTTCTGTCCAATACTTATTCAACCCTTTTCATACAATATAGGCATTAATTTGCATAGATTTGAATTTTTCTCAGGTTCTTTTGAAATTTAAAAAACAAAAACTCTAATTTTCTGAAAATCCCATATATCTCATTGAAGTCAGGAGTGGAAATCCTATGCGTCATGCTCTTTTTCAGTCTTCCGTAGAAATCCATTCCAGATTTTTCTTCTTCATCTATAACATCTCCCCTTCACAATCCAATCTCCTATTTTAATTATGTTAATCAGAACCCAAGGGACAAAATAAAGGGAGTTAGTTTGTCTCCCTCCTTTTCCCCAGTATAGCATGTAAAAATGAAAGGGCAGTTGCAAGCAGTATGGAAAAGAGAGAAGGTTTATGGTGAAGATGTAAAGAAGCGAGCACTATAAAAATGAGATAACTTTCTAGATTTGTTTACAGTTGCAATGAAGGGATAGGAGCACTGACTGGGAGGTTGCAGAAATGTAAAGCCATGGTTTCAGCTATGCTCTAAGAAAAGCAAAAGGGATTGCAAGGAGAGGCAGCTTTGCAGGTGGAAGAATAGAGCAAATAAAACAGTTGAAAGGGCAACACCAGAGAGACTGAAAATCTCTTCTCATCACAGCATATGAATTAGACCTGCAATAATTCCAGAAATGGAGGGAAATAGCTCTCAGAGTTGCCATTGGGACTAAGGTAAGTAATCTGATAAATTCTACCCTAAATTTTCAATAATGTAGGGCAGTGATGGCAAACCTTTCTTGGCTTGGGTGCCAAAAGGGTGCGCACGAGCACAATAGTGCACACACGTGTGCCCACACCCATAATGCAATGCCCTCCCCCCCACGCATGCGTGCACAACTACCACCACACTGCACTGCGCATGCACACATGCCTCACTGAAGCCTCTAGATTTCTGGTAGGCCCATTGGGCCAATTTTTGCCCTTCCCAGGCTTCAGGAAAGCCTCTGGAGCCTTTCGCTGTGAATGGACATTCGGAAACGAACTTCTAGTAGGCCTGTTGGGTCCGGTTTTCACCCTCCCCAAGCTTCAGGAGGCTTTCCTGAAGCCTCGGGAGGGCGAAAATAGCCTCCCCCGGCCTATGGAAGGCCGAAAATCAGCTAGCAGAGCTGACATAGGGCAATGCCTTGCATGCCCTCAGAGGTGGCATGTGTGCCATAGGTTTGTCATAATGGATGTAGGGTATGTCTGTAACTTTAGATGCAAAAGGGAAAGGACCAATTTCAGATTATCTTCTGAAATTCTTTACTCTCATCTCTTCTATTAAAAATGATGATGATGATTTCTAAAGTTATAACTCCTTCAAGTGATTATTGTTGTTGTTAGTTGTGAAGTCCTGTCCAACCCATCGCAACCACATGGACAACGTTCCTCCAGGCCTTCCTGTCCTCTACCATTCCCTGGAGTCCATTTAATCTCTTCAGTGACTCCATCCAGCCACCTCATTCTCTGTTGTCCCCTTCTTCTTTTGCCCTCAATTGTTTCCAGCATTAGGCTCTTCTCCAGTGAGTCCTTCCTTCTCATTAGGTGGCCACAGTATTTGAGTTTCATCGTCAGGATCTGTCCTTCTAAAAAGCAGTCAGGGTTGATGTCCTCTAGAATTGACCGGTTTGATCACCTTGCAGTCCAAGGGACTCATAGGAGTCTTCTCCAGCACCTTTAAATGATAGCCTATCTCAAATCTACTGGCCAAGCCATAACGATTGGTTCAGTGGGAGTTTAAACCTTGTTCCTCAATACCAGGTTCCCAAATTGGTTGATGATTTGCTTTCATTCCAAAACAATGTTAAATGTAGAGTAGAAGGAAGAATGTCGGAAAGCCTGGTGGATGTGATTTTCATCCAGATCCTAGCATTCATCAGATGTCCGAAAAACCTTTAGAATTCACTTGCTGGAAATGGAGCTTTTTCATTGGCTCCCATTTGTTTGGTTTTAAAATAAGCAATTTCAGGAACTCAAAGTTACTCTGAGTTGTGAGTTATGTCAGGGAGATGTTTGGCTTCTCTTTAGAGGTAATCTTAGGTTTATTATAGGAATCTACTATAGTGTAGAAACCTTGTGGGGGTATTGTTGTCAGTAATTAGCCTAAAGTAACCACATATGTCTAAATGGGGTTACTTACAATTTTCTATCTGTGTGGCTGCTTCCCTCCTTCCATTATCCAGCTATCCACAGAGATGCTACCAGTTTTAATGTGCAAGAACCCTCCCTCACTGAGAGCTGGAATCAAGGAAGCAGCATCCCATTTAAACTTTTATTGCTGCATTGTATCTCCTCCGCGGATCTGTACTGGTCGAGGGGCATGTGTTACATACACCTCTGACAACGGCTATTCTTAGCACTGCAATTCCACTCCAGTTCTGCTTTCAAATCTCTGAGAAGAAAACTAGATGTACCGTACAAGATGACAAAGAACAACGTATACACACCTCAATGCTGAGTGAAGAACAGAAGAAATAGCACAGTAACTGTAGATGGAGGTTGGGCTCCCATCCTCTCTGCATTTCTTCTAGTCTTTGGGAATCATGATGATCAGGCTGGGGTTTTAGCAGAAGAGAGAGGTAGGTGGAACCAATTAATCTGCTGGGAGTGATTTTAATGATCCTACCAGAACGGTCAGAAGCTTTCGTTTTTGAAGAAGACTACAGTAGATGGTTTTTTTTAACAATGGCTAGCAACTATTCAGGAAGAGGCATTCTGAGATCTTAGTGTCTCCTCCAAGTAAGCCATCATCTGACTGTGCCTCTCTTATTGCAACCACTAGTTTCTGAATGTGTGATTCCAATGGTTCTGGGATACTGAGGGTGCTGTCAGATCCTTGGGTTTGGGGAAAGGAATGAACTTCAGAGTTTTACAGAATCCTCTTCATTGTAGCTTCAAAAATGAAATGCAGATGTTGCAAAAATTACTTGTAGATATGTTCTACCACAGAGAAAGACTGGTATATTTTAAACGTCTGAATGCTTTAGAGGTTGTTGAATCCATTGTGAAAGGGGGAAAAAACGTATTGTACCCATTCAGAGCCAACATTAAAATCTTTTAAACATAGTTGAAACAAGGTATGTCAGTTTTTAAAAAGTCTTTTTTAAAAGGGGGCGTTTATGGACACATTTATTCTTTCCCCTTATACACAACCTTTTGGAAGGGTGAGATTGAGCTAATTGACAGCATTGAGCTGGGCAATAAAATCTGAGAACATACTCTTCCCTCCCTTTTTATTTAATGCTTTCAGCTAGTTATATGTTCTTATAATATTTTCACTTCCATCCTTGCAGCTATTTTAAATATAGCATTAAGTCCTGGCAAGAGTTACAGGAATATGCCCAGATTTATTTATTTTTAATTTGTCTTTATTAAATTGCCATGAATGCTGATTAACCAATTTTCCTTGTATGGCATTTTTGTTCCATTTCTTGCATGCAAATGAGAACAGCCAGAGTGCTTTTATAAATTGTGGGAAATGCTGGCAGGGACCATAGCATGAAATGAATGGCCCTTTATGGCCTTAGAAAAATGTTTCATTTGTCAGAGCTAATGGCAATTTTTTTTTGACTATTTCAGCATTATGATGCTGTCCCTTTTTCTTCTTTCCCCCTTCTTTTGCTACTTCCCTGTCCTCATTTAATTTCTTTTGCTGCAACCCATTAACTAGGTTAGTCTACAGACAACCAAAGCTGTCTTCCATTACAGATGCGGGTCTGCTTTTGTCCTTGGCCCAACCCTGCCTTCCCTACAATAATGTAAGATGTTCTTCTGTAGATAAGTTTGGGGAAGGAGGATATTAGCGATGGCTGATAATAGCCTGACTCCCTTCATGCAATATTGACTATGACAGTACATTGATTTACAGCCAGTTACTTCTAAATCTCTTTAAATGGCAGAGTTGAAATGATTCGCGGACTTGACATAAACTCGCGCTTTTGTCTATTAGGATTTTGAGTTTTAATAACTCTGCAGTTCGTTTTCAATGAAATTCTCTGCTCTAGAAACCGTGTCTTTCCTAAACAGTTGTCAGAGCTGATCGGGGCTACAAATAACTCATCAACATATTCTCTGTATGGTGAGATTGGAATTATTGGCCTTTTAATGATACAATGGTGTCTGCTTCCAGCTGTGCAGCAGCAGTATTTGGTCTTGGGCAGCTGTTACATAGCTCATCAAATAGCTGTTGAGCATCATCCCCTATTCGTCATAAAGATAAAGATGCCACAAGGGTTAGGAGTCTATTTGCTGCAGCTGCTGCTGTCTTGTCTAGCTGTAGTTTCTTTCTCACATAGCAATTAAGGAGTTATTGTTGGTTCGTGGTTTTTGCTATTCCTTTCTTTATGAGGTTGCTGTGATGATACAGTATCTGCCAGACCCACATTATATGCAATCATCAAACCAAATGCAGCCCACCAAGAGGGCTTTGCAGCATCTTAGGGCCATTACAAATCACATACACATTGGCTGTTTGTCAGATGTTTTGTAGTCCTCTTATGTTTAAATATATAGATGCCCACAAATCGAATTCAACTTCTGGACAATACATAAACAGGTTTGTGTAGCTTATTTTGGCAGCAAT
Organism: Pseudoxenodon macrops; assembly: GCA_032467955.1. Lineage (NCBI taxonomy): Eukaryota > Metazoa > Chordata > Lepidosauria > Squamata > Pseudoxenodontidae > Pseudoxenodon > Pseudoxenodon macrops. The sequence goes on along the minus strand of JANHFT010002996.1, from coordinate 40,028 downwards.
ATGAATTTGGATTGTTGTTTCTTATTTCTGGGACTTAGTTCATTCATCCAGCTGGCTGGGAAGGTCACAAATCATGATCATGTGGACACAAGATGTTGCAATCCTCATAAAAGCAAGTTTGTTTCTAATTGCCCAAATTGTGATCACATGATTGTAGTTGATGGTGCTATGATTGTAACTTTGAGGATGGGTCTAAAGTTACTTGTTCAAGGGCATCACAACTTAAAACTGTCATTGAATGAACTGTTGTTAGTCAAGGACTACAGTACCTGTACCTTGGTTACTGACCATTTGCAAATATGACAGTAATAAAAAACACTATTTCTGAGCAATGTGTGCAATATAGAACCAAATTTTGTGTCCCTGGCAACATCACACACCAAGGTAAGATTAATGTAGCTGTTTGAAACCACTCCATCTTGATTGAGGCTAAAAATAACCATTGAACTTCTCAGCCTCTCTCTCAGTCACATTTTTATTTAGCAGCCATTTTGCTTAATAAGTTGGTCATGGGAAAAGAATTTGGTCACTAAATGAAGAGTATGTGTATCTCTTAGCCGCATTTATTTATTAGTTAGTTATGAAGAGACATGGAAGAAGCGATGTAAAGTTTTAAGCTTTTGAAGATTAAGAGATTAAAATCTGATTCAAATGTAATCAGTAAGACAATGGGAACACAATGAGATTATATAAATTAGAAAATGATTAAAAAGTTGGAGTTGACAAATGCTTGATTTTTATATAGCCTCTCATTTAACTAAGAAACTATTATCTCATTTCTTTCCATCATAAACAACTGCACCCACTGGTTGCATCCTTTAATAGCAAAGCGGGATATTTTTGTTGACAATGCACATTAAGTTGCAGTCAAAATGTCTTTGCCACTTAGAATCTGTGCTTGCAGTTTGAGCTCTTTCTGTGACTCTGCTGTTATTTATAGGACAACTGTCACAATCATCTTGTTGGAGTGGAGGTGGGCTTATGCAAGCCCTGTGCTTTTGTGGGTTGATGCCTGAGCAAGGAATACATTATACAGGAAAGTTTGTATTCTTTTCTAGGAGCATGCACTTAAGTTTGGATCTTGTATTATAGAGAGCAAGACTTTGCCAATTAATTAAACATACAATATCCATAGCTAAAATATACGGGGGTTGGGTTGTTTCAATATTCTGTTTATGTGCCCACACACACATACAGTATGAATAGATTTCTGTTTTCTGCAATGCATTTCTGCGATGCAAACCATTCTGAATAGTAGAACAATGTCCTGAGTTACTTTGTTTGATACAAACAGGTTTCCTGTATGTTTTTGCCAGTTCATGGTTTGAATATTGTAACTGATACAATATTGTAATTGTACATGCTATTTTTCTTGCTACCATGAATGAGTGAAATTACGTTTTGATTGTAAGGAACGTGGTGGCCTATTAAACAATTTCTGCTGAACCATAAGGAAACAGTTATCCTGTTTCCCTGAAAATAAGACCTCCCTGGATAATAAGCCCAATCAGGTTTTTGAGCGCATGTGCTAAAATAAG
>JANHFT010002996.1:0-30243 GCA_032467955.1 Pseudoxenodon macrops | reverse complement strand
TTTCCAAACAGCCTCCATGTTTCCAGTGTCTTCTTCCCCACTTGGAACTGAACCCAGATGGACATTTCTTCCAACAGAATGAATTGAGGATATGACAAAGATACAAAGTTAGGAGGGAGGGGTAAAAGGAGATATTTTCTTATAAAAGGAAAAGCACTATTGATAGCTTTGGGGGGGGGGAAGACATTTCCTCAGTCATATGCTGCTTTCCTGTTTAAGTATAATTGCAGACCTCAAATGTGGCAGTTTTATATGAATTCCCACATTCTTATCCTTCCCTTCTCCTTTCTTCTCTAATCTGAAGATGGTGAATGATTGACCAGCAATTCATTACACTGGAGATATTAAAATTTGGTTCATTATTTCTACTGTTAAATGCCAAACCCCTTAAGATTAATTCAACAACACTGCAAACGTGTGTATCACAGTATTCCCAGAATTCAGCTGCCTCCGAGAGATTCAATTCATAACATAATTCAGCATCATAAAATGCTCAGAACTAATTAATGCCTTCCAAAGGAAAACCCTGTAAACAACACCCAATTTTCTGCCTTTTCTCTATCAATTCTTTTTCAACATGTTAAGAATTTCTTCTCAATATTTTTGTCATAGGAGAATGTAATTTCAGAATAATTTCCATGGATAAAATGTGGCATACTTCAACAAGATGGACTAAGGAATGTGCATCTCAATCATACAACTCTATTTCTTTGTACAATCGTCTCTCCAGTGAGTTTCAGCCATTTCACACATTTTTTCAAATTCAATATTTTATTCAGATTTGGAAGTGTAAGCAACCAAGGAGGCTTCAGAATGATGGAAAGTTGTGGAAAAGAAAATATAGCATAGTGCCAGATGTAGGATCTTCTACCACCTCCAACAATAGTTCAGGAATATAACCAAAATAATAAATCAGAAAAACAAGGCCTTTTTTTTTTTAGGGAAAAAACATTTCTAAAAAAATGCAACGCGAATTTTTGCACACCATTACTTTCAATACACTGAAGGAAAAAGTGCCATTTCCCCACCTATCTCCCCTCCTTCTCAAATATAAAATATGGGGGAAACACAGTTGTCTGAAGATAAAAGCCGATTACACTTTTCTCAGTATTAAATTAGGCAGATAAATTAGTGCCGAGGAAATGTAAGAGTTGGTTCTCAGACTGTTCAAGATTTAATTGGTCATTATACAAACAACCAGCTGCAGACTTCTCAATTAACAGTGGAGAGAGCTGCTTTCCCTCTCATGTAGTATGAAACTGTGAGAAAAAGATTCACAAACTTTCTACCTAATGCGCCCTGCGATATACTGAGTGAAAATTATTTTACCCACTGAAATTCTTGAAAAACTACTCTTTTAATAAATCTTGTTTAAAAGAATGCTGAGCTCATGCTCGGGGGCAAAAGTTACTTTCCAAAAATTATTTTTAGTTTAGGCAATGCCTGAAGGCCTGACAGCAAATGTAGGACATCTTTATTTGGAATGCAGAGCAACAGAATAAATTATTTTTCAGAACAAAAATAAGGAACTCAAGATAGTTGGGTTTTTCACCCATCTTTGAATTCCAAATGCCAAGTTTAGTGTAAATCCTTGCCCTCCAACCTTTGCTTTCCTATTGATAATAAGGAGAAACAGAAGCCACAGAGAAGCATCCCTCATGCCTTGAATGCTTAAAGGCAGTGTCCCAGGTGCCATGGGTCCTGCAAAAAGTAATTTCCTAGGATATAGAAAATCTAAATTTCCCAGGTGTCCTAGCAACCAACATACTATTTCTGCAATACTGATTCTGTTGTAGAAAGAAGCACTCAGTTGCACAATGAAATTGCACAATGAAATTGCACAATTAATGTCTATTGCTAAAACAGAAGAACATTACAGTTCTATTAATTTTGTACTGTAACTGAAAAGCATTTGGAATCCTAATATACTAATTAGAAATTTACAGGCAGGTAGTCCTTGATTTAGGACCATTCATTTAGCAATTGTTCAAAGTTAAGATGGACCCCCCTCCCCCCACCAGATTTGAAATTGCGATGGCCAGGCTCCCTCCATGGTCATGGCAATTATATTTGGGGATCTTGGCAACCACCTGGCAATTTCATTCTTTTGCAGTGTCCCACAGTCATGTGCCATTTACTTCCAGTTTCCAGCAAAAATGGCCTTTGCAGACAAAGGATTCATTTAAGGACCACTACAAAAAGGTCATTAAAGAGGGCACAATCATATGGTGACCCATTTAACAACCAGCATGACGTATGACCATAATTCCAAGCTTAATTACTTTCAAAAGTTGAGGACTCAATGTATCCTGACAAATTCATAAGTCAGGAAAGAGGGGGGGGGGAAATCTGAGAAACATACTACTACTGAATGAAAACACTGTTAACACTCCATAGGAAATAAACTATGAGAAAAGCATGTTGTCACTTTCCTCTGCTTAAACAGGAGCATCTTCCAAGAATAATGTTTTATTAGATAAAGAAATCCATATAAAGGTTCAGACTTGCACTTAACAATGGCAAAAACATGCCCTGGCAACAATTCTTTTGTGTCATATCTCCATAACAACGCCTTCCTCCCACCTCAGTTCATAAGCGCAAAGCCTTCAGCACATTTCACATAGCATCTCAGTATGAAGGCATTTTTCCCCCTTAACCTGACCTTGCTGAAAGGCAGCCCTGAGTGTACAAAAGCTTTGGGCACCCATTACCATATAGCAGTGTTTGTCAACTTTAAGGCGTGTGGACTTCAACTCCCATGCTGGATGGGGACTTGTTGAAGTCCACACATCTTAAAAGTTGTCAAGGTTGAGAAACATTGCCATAGAGGGAAATCAAGCCACTCAAGTATAGCTGAGCAGCAGGAGAGGGTTCAGCAAACTAACTTCTTGCTCTATATTTTTCAGCTGATTCCAAGACAGATGAAGTGCACTTCAATTCAACCCCCAAAATAAACACACCAAGTTTCCCCACTACATGCATTTAGAAGTTTTTTTAAAACCTGGAACATTGTTTATATTGCATTTTCCCCCCTTCTCTCTCAATAGCCCTCGCTTTGCAGCAGACCACCGGGCTGTAGCTAAGAGGACTCTACTAACAAGGGGTATGAAGTTTGTTCCTGTCGACAAGCCAGCAGCCTGCCAAAAGGTGTATGTGTGTGTGTACACACTTCAAACTAATGGAAAACCTATTTGGCATTTTAAAGGCAGCTCAAAATAAGGCAGGACTTCTCTCTTCTGTTCCCAGGACCTAGTGGGCTCAGGAAGCCCACGGTGATGCAACCCAAACAACCCCTGCCCGCGGAGAATAAGAGGGGGAGATGGACTCCGTGTTGGGTACAACATACTCCTAGGCAAATCCACACCTAAAGGCTCCTCCTTTAAGGCCTGGCTTTCGGTGGAGCCGCCCCACTCCCTCATAAGAGAGGGCTCAGGATAGGCTCCTTTGCTTCCGCTTTTTTCTCAGAGGAGTCTCAGGCTAAAGACAGACGAAAGGCCGCAGCCAAAGAACTACAAGGGAGGGGTAAGTTAAAAGTTGCCTTAAGCGCAAGCGCGGCCGCTGATTCGGGAGCGCGCGGAGGCGGAGCGCGATTGCGCCTGTTCCGAGCGGCCGAAATGGAAGGCTGGGATCTACGACCTCTTCCTTCCCCCGATACCCCAACCCGTGCTTGCAGCCCGAAAATGTCGAGAAACGGGAAAAGGAGGGAAACTTGGGGTGGTCGCACTTGTCACTTGTCACAGCCCGCTTGACTTGTTAATGCATGGCTGCGTATTGTTTTATGCAATAGAGAATTACTGAAACGGAAAGGAGGGGGAAACTATTGGGAAGTTACCACGGGAGTAAGCGCTATTCTTCATTCTGTCATGCATTTAGTCTCGAAAGCAGAACTTTTGGGTCAGGTGTTGGCACAGACACCTGAAGGGAAAGTGAGCATTTGGTAAGGCTGCTCATCTGAAAATATGGGTGTTTTATAAGTTACAGTGGATCATCAAGGATATTTGGTCTTTCTGTGCTGCTCCAATACTGATGCCCTTCTGGCAATAGTTTTCTGTCTTTACTTGACCTGCAAAAAATTTGCGTTTTAGCCCAACTTTATCTGAATAATAACAGTAACAACAAACACATAAGAAATGGACAAATGTATCTGTATAACAAATATAAAGATATCTGAATGGAAGAAGCTCTTTAAATATAATGTAGTCTACATGCAAATGAGATTAACATGGCTAATTTACTCATTGACTACTTGCTAACAACAAACAAAAATTTGCCTAGAATGAATGGTTCTTCTACAAGAAAGATTTTGTAAGGAGCTGTACAAACCATCCACAATTGTGAGATGAGCAAATATATAAATCAAATAAGAAAAGACTCTACAGCAGCAATTTAAAGACAATTAAATCGTGCAACAAGTCTTCATATCCCAAACTCCCTTCACCAGATGCCTGAAAATGTTCTGCCTCAGGCTTCTTCACCTACATAGAATAGGGATAATTATTAAGCATAATAAAAAATAGTATTGAAAATATAGATGCCAGTATTATAAACCAGTGATGTAATTTGCATTTGAAAGATTGTGTGCAGTTATGGTCAGCACACTTTAAAAGGGATATAAGACAATTATAGAAGATTTGGTGGAGGGCATCTAAGATGATCAAGAGGCTGGAGCAGTTTCCCTATTAAGAAAGGTTGTGTGAAATTAAATCCTGGAATAATCAGGATTAATAAAAGGATTGTATTTTTACACCATGTGTAATTAAACTTGGAATTTGCTGTCATGTGATTGGTGCTGGCTATCATCTTGACTGGCTCAAAGAAAAAGTGGGACTAGTTCATGGAAGCCATGGGAATCAGTGGCTGTTAGTCTTAATGGAAATGTGACTGTCTCTGGAGGCCATTTTCTTGGCCAACCAATTTCATTGTATACATGATGTACAATGATAATAAAGGTTTTGAAACTTGAAACTGAGAGACTAAGGGGTTTCTTTGTGTACTTAGTTGGCCGCTGTGAGAAGAGACTGCTGGACTAGTTAGGACAGGGGTGTCAAAACTCATGTCACGGCAGCGTCACGTGACATGTCGGGACTTTTTTCCCATTCACTAAACTGGGCGTGACCATGGCCAGCATATGACGCATCCAGCACGTGGGCCAGGAGTTTGACAGCCCTGAGTTAGAGGATGAATGGATTCCATCCACCTGGATGCTGCTTATAATCTATGTTCTTAAGAAGGCTGAATTTGAGGAAGAGTGAATGAGCTAGACAACAATATTGACCTCGCCTAACTTTGACTGAATTGTAAAACTCATGGCCGTCCATAGCAAAAAAAGATTATTTTATGCTTTTGTCTTATATATAAACAAAACACTGTAGATATCATTGGTTTTCTTTCCAAGCCTTGGGATCTTGATTTTTGCCATCAGTATATATCAAAATACTTCTAAAGATGTGCTTTAAGTGAACATTTTGTTTGTACTTCATCTATCAATGAGTAGTCTGTTCTTCTAGCCCAATCTTCTCAGCAATCTTCTCAAGCACTACAATTCAAAGATATCGATATTTCTTTATAGAACCTTTCTGATAGTACAAGTTTCACAGCCTTATGATAAGCTTTAACAATATGAATCTTAGTTGTCATTGTGATGGCTCTGAACTTTTAATATTTGTTTGTAGTGGATTGTTTTATTCTCAAATTTAGTCAACAAGCCTATAATCTTCAGGTACAGGTAGACTTATAACAGTTCATTTAATGACCGTTTAAAGTTACAACACTAAAAATGACTTATGACCATTTTTCACACTTACGACCATTGCAGCATCCTCAGTCACGTGATCAAAATTCAGACACTTGGCAATTGACTCATATTTATGACAGTTGCAGTGTCCCAGGGTCATGTGATCACCTTTTGCAACCTTCTGACAAGTAAAATCAGTGAGAAAACCAGATTCACTTAGCAACTGTATTACTAACTTAACAACTGCAGGGATTCACTTAATGGGTGCCAGAAAGGTTATAAAATGGAGCAAAACTCATTTAGCAACTGTTTCACTTAACAACAGAAAATTTGGGCTCAATTGAGGTAATTTGAGAACTACCTATAATTTTCTACAGAAAGAATGCTTCATTTCCAAAACCAACCAAAGCCAGTTTAAAGCTGCTACAGTATAACCTATGGTCTGGTTACTCATACAACATAAACTGTAATTTATACAATTTGCTGCCAAAAGATATGGTGGTAGCCATGACATGGACCGTCCTAAATAGACAATCTTAGTAAGAATGAGTTAAAGCATTCATATTTTGGATAATAATTGTTGGGAACAAATAGAAATTTCACAAGATGTTTATGTGAGCTTTGAAGCAATACGTGGGATTCAAAAAAGTTCTGTGGGCATGCCGTGGACTTGATGGGCGTGGCATGATGGGCGTGGCAGGGGAAGGATACTGTAAGGATACTGTAAAATCTCCATTCCCAACCCACTCCAGGGAAAGGATACTGCAAAATCTCCATTTCCTCCTGATCAGCTGGGACTCAGGAGGCAGAGAATAGATCTGGCGGGGTCAGTCAGAGGTTGTATTTACTGGTTCTCCAAACTACTCAAAATTTTCGCTACCGGTTGTCCAGAACTGGTCAGAACCTGCTGTAACCCACCTCTGATACGCATCTATCCACCATTGAAAAGAGAACTGGACTGAACTGAACAGACTCTTGTTCAAATTCTACAAGACTCTTACATTTCAATTTTCACATGAATGTTGAAGTATCCCAAAGTAATTACACTTTTTAACAGGTGGTTTTTATTCCTGTAGGTCACATTCATAAACTTATTTTTTCTATCATAACTAGTGCATTTCATCAATATGTTTATTCCATGGTCTCTAAAAATATTATTTTTCTTGACAAAGAGATTGCAACAACTTCAGATAGTTTATCTAGAAATTCTTAGAGGAGATTACTTTTCTCTCTTGTTGTCATTCTCAGTTTTAAATTACCTAACCAAAAGGTGGGTGCACATAACCTTGCAATTTATATTAGAAACAAAGGAAATTGAAGTTGTTTGCATCCCAATCTTATTTGAAATCAGTATCTTATCAGAAGCCAGTAGCTGAAAAAGAAAATAATATAGTGAGAGTTATAGGAAAATGTCACAATAAATTATGCATATGAAAATGGAACAAAACAAGAAGCAGGGTATTTGACTGTTGCAAACTGCAAAGGTTTCCAAGAGTCAGGTGGCATATAAGTTTAATAAATTAATATAATTTTTTTTTAATTATTAAAAAAAACAGCCAGTTTTTGGTCAATATTTTAAGAAGTGGCCTAAATTATTTTGTCTCTTCAAATTCCATTATTGTCTCACAATTGCTAACTGCAATGTAGCAAATTCCAAAGTATTACTATATTTTGTATGTAATTATTTTAATATCCTTGAGCCATTGAAGGCATGATCATATTACTACTGTACATAAGGATTTTAAACAGAACTGAATTTTCACCTATACTAAAGGAAGATATGGTAAGGCTATAATTTATAGGCAGTCATGGGTTTTAACACATTTAAAACCACATAGGAAGCCTTCTTAGAAATTTCACCTCCTAAAAATGTTGCACATCAGGCTTTAGGCAACATGGCTCACAAGTATTAAGTATCTGATTATTGATGCATTTCATGCCAATTCATGTAGCCAATGTAAGGCAGTGAGAAAGCTACAGAGGGCAAATGAGAGGTGAGAGAAAGGAACAACATAAAGTATATCCCAACATCATGCTAACCATAATATGATTACAACCTAAATCAAAACATTGTTTATCAGTCATGGGTTATTGCTTAGTGCCATCAGCCCTCTATAACTAATTCAACAAATCATAATTATGCAAATCATGGCATAGTTTGATTGATGAATCCTAACTATGGCTGTTTTCATCCATCCTGCTAATCCTTAATATACCGTAGGTAAAATCTAATCTCAGTTTTACCATGCTATAGGCATCTGCAATTGTGAATAATCTCTGAAACTTTCTTTGGAAGCCTTCATTCAGCATCAATGCATGAAACAAAAGTGCAATGTAGATTTTTCATTCAATGGCAAATGGAGCATTGGTTTCTGATGCAGTATTGACCTTAGAGAAACCTTAAGTAAGCAGATAATTCTTGAGTATCAACATTTCTGTTAACCAATGATGCCCAATGATTTATTTTCCTTTCTGTCTTGTCTGACTGGGGTCTTGAATTAATATGTGGCATAAATGGCAGAGAAGGTAAAGATTATCATTGAAAGTTAATCTGCATAAGGCAGAGGTATTGATGATGGGTAACCAAATCATCTCAGAGTAGTGTAATGGTAATGGCATAGTAATGGTCTTATATATCACACCTTTCTTTTAAGACCTCTAAGTAGCACATGTGGGGAGAAGACTCTTATTATTACAATAATAGCAATAGTACTTAGACTTATATACCCCTTCATAGTGCTTTACAGCCCTCACTAAGCAGTTTACAGATTCAGCATATTGCCCCCAACAATCTGGGTCCTCATGTTACAGACCTCAGAAGGATGGAAAGTTGAGTTCAACCTTGAGCCTGGTGAGATTTGAACTGCCAAATTGCAGGCAGCCGGCAATTAGCAGAAGTAGTCTGCAATACTGCATTCTAACCACTGGGCCACCGCGTTCCTGTAATCATGTAATATAAATTGGGTTGACTGGAAACTTGAATCTAAGTCTTTATTTGCCCAGTTCAAAATTTTAAACACAATGGCTCCATGTGAGTTTTGATATTGCCATGGTTCTTAAATTTTGGTTGCAGAGTACAGCAGCTATCTCTGTCTATTTCATCTCTCAGGAGTCCCTGGATCTGCTTGCTTTTTCTAAAAGTAAGCACAACTTTGGCATATGTCTCTGTTGTCCATATCTTGTAACATTGTGATAACCTGAATCTGTATCTGTAGAAACACTGATAAGCCAATTAAACCTATTTGTATAATGGGCTAGTAAAGCTAATAATGCAATGAATGAGAATGTCTCGTTTGCTTGTGATTGTTAGTTTAGTTTCCTTGCAATTTCCTTGAAATATGTACTTAAATTCTAATAATAATAGCAACACGTTTGATATACATGTAGGCTACACTAGATAACTATGGCCCTTGAGTCATTGTTTCAGAGGTATTTCCTTATCAGATTGGTCAATGCCTTCAACAGTGGCAGAGCGTCTAATGTACTTGAAAAGTTCTTAAAAATTCAGGGAAATATTCAGAGAAATATCTGCTTTGAAAGTAACCATGTTGAACTGTACAGTACAGTTGGTCATCAGAAACTGACCACAGGAAATGTTTTATGACATTTTGTATTATAAAGTGCTTTATGATCATTTTATGCCATAAAATATTTTATAAAATTTGCCAAATTTCAATTCTGTGGGAGTCATAGATCCTGGATTTTGGATGCACTCTGTAAGTTAGCCCATTTGAGGTACCTTGGTTCAAAACATTTTGCCCTGTGATGCTCTGTTTCACCCAGTTAAAGGTTACAGACACGAGAGTTTTAATAGTATATAGGTAGATGAAGATGATGCTACTATTATGTATCTCTTTGCCAACATGACTCATGCAGTCAGATATTACTGCTTAAACACTAAATCACCCTAAAAGATTATGGCTTTCAAGCAGCATTGGCAACCTGTGTGTTATACAATCCAAGTGTCCTCAGTTAAGGCCACAGGAAGCAAACAAATGTTTATTTGGCAGCTCAAAATGATTGATATTTTCTATTAGGCTCTCTGCATTTCATTGAAATACCAAGCAAAAAAGCATGCACCCTCAGACTTTTATATTACTGTCAAATTCTTTCCTAACACTGCCTGACATGATTATTATGCACTATCAATTTAAACTGCTTTCTGACTATGCTTAGTTTTGTTTGGATGTATTTTATTGTTTATGGGCTTTTCCTGTGAACTTTATTGAGGAGTACTATGTAAATAAAAATAAGTTGCACTCTGATGAAATTGATTGGGGTTTTGGCATTTGTGGTGATCAATGCGCATATTGGATGGAGAGTTCATCCATTGCAAAACTGGCGTGTAAATAAATACAATCTCAACATCAAAGAGTTTATATTTAATATTTAGATATTGAGTCCTCAGACATTAATAAACTTTTAATTATCAATAAGGCAGTCTTCATTGCATTTGCTACAATATGTGCCTGGATTTAGACTGTGATAGTAGTTCTAAATATGTTTCTAGCAGGTTTTCTGTTGGAAATAGAATAAGAATACAATGCTTTATTCTTGTATCTTGCACAGTACTTACATCCCCTCTTATCATCTCTACTGTGTGAGGTCTTATGGCCAGAGGTATAAATCAGATGCTTTCCCTCATCTGGAGCAAAACCTCTCCATTGACTCTCCAATGTTCTTTTTTCTTTGTCCCACAGAAAGAGCTGGGAAGCACCAGTTTTTGAAAACAGTCTTCTGAAAGCAGGAGACTTTTGGTCTTTAAATATTCTGGCCTTTCCAGAAAGGCTCAGTTATGAAAGCATCTGTGTGTGATTTTAGAACTATTTCAAAACTCTGTATAACCCCAAAACTATTCAACTATTCAGTGGGGTTGTTAGTGAATTCACCCTCACCTGTTTTGCTAGGCACCATAAAGGAGGACAGTATGGATCAAATCACCAGTCAACAATCATTCCAATCTCATTAGCTTTACTGCATCCTTCTATGATTACTATGACTAGAGAAGGATTTCCTGCCAGTAGTGATACTTTGAAAGGAGGGTAGTAAAGCCAGGAAGCAATTGCTTTGGGTAACGTCCATTCTGCATATATGAAGTTAGGACTTCATCACTTGGCAGCAAGCTGGAACAAAAGTAATAGATGCAGGATAAGGATTAGCAGTAGGAACAGCAATTTCATGCTGGTATTGTTTTCTGCTGACAGAAAGATTGAATTATTTTAATTTTGTAGCAGAGAAAAGCCCTGTATTAGTCATATTTTAGGACTATCTGTCTATGGAGATTCTCAGGTCGTGTTTGTCCCAAAGGTGCTTTATCAATAGGACTTACTTGTTTTTTTCTTTGAAAACATTCCATTTCTCATCCAAGAAGCATGTTCAGTTCAGTCTTCAAGAAAAAACAAAGCAAGTCCACTTGCCCTTTAAAAAAGCATCTTTGGGATTTAGGATTATCTGTTCATGTTCAACTTTAAGAATGTATTTCACTTCAGTTTTGATAAAGCTTTTAAAATAGAATAGAATAGAATTCTTTATTGGCCAAGTGTGATTGGACACACAAGGAATTTGTCTTTGGTGCATATGCTCTCAGTGTACAGAAAAAGATACATTTGTCAAGGATCATAAGGTACAACACATAATGATAGTCAAAGGGTACAAATAAGGTACAACACATAATGATAGTCAAAGGGTACAAATAAGCAATCAGGAACATTAAAACACAGAAGTAATTTAGGAATGAATGGCCAGCACCCCAGACCTTTACTGTCGCTGGCAGCTTAGATGCTTTCTGCAAGGTCGCTATTCTATCAAATTGTCTTAAAAGAAACAGCAGGTCTTTTACTGGCCATAAATACTGCAACTACTTTCTTTTGTTAAAATCTACAGTGTTCCAGACATCAGAAGATGTCCTCTGATCAAAAGAGCCGTGGTGGCATAGTGGTTAGAATGCAGTATTGCAGACTAACTCTGCTCACATTGCCAGGAGTTCAATTCCTTCAATCCTGACCAGCTCAAGGTTGACTCAGCCTTCCATCCTTCCAAGATAGGTAAAATGAGTGTCCAGATTGTTGGGGGCAATATGCTGACTCTATAAACTGCTTAGAGAGTGCTGTAAAGTACCTTGAAGCTGTATTTAAGTTTAAGTGCTATTTCTATCATTAAGAAACAACCATTGAGAAGGCTGTGGTTAATCGCAGTGGTTATTGGCAGTGGTTACTTAAGGCACCTTGAGAGTGGAACTCTAAAGGCAGCCTTGAGACTATTAAATCACAGTAAAACATTTTCATTTTGGAGCTGGATGTGGGAAAGTTTTCATTCTTTGCCTGCAGATCAGGGGGCAGTTTTAGTGAGAAGGCCTAACAGCTGAATTATGATTGTCAGAAGATGCTGTGTCAAAGAGACACACATGAGATCTAACGATGTAGACTTGTTCAGTGTCTTTCTACAAGTAGTATGTAGTCTCCATTTGCACTTTAAATGCAGGGAGAGCTCTTAAAAATCTCCTGCCATCTGGACCCTTTCTACAGAAATCTCAGTCTACACAGAGAGAGGAAAAGATGGAAGTTCCAGAGAGAAAGTTTCACTCCTAATCCAGGTTGACCACATTTGACCATAGAAGAAAAGCTAGCAATTTCTACATATTTGAAAAGCATCCTCGGAAAAAATATATGTTTATAGATTTTAAAAGCTTTTCAAAACATATTCTGAGCTTCTCTGAACCATGGAATGCTCAAGTATGGAGAAAGTCATATTTTTGAATCAAATTGATTAGGCAAGCTTTATGTAGTATCAAAGACAGTATATTCTATCTTTACCTTTAGTATGGAATGAAAGATGGCAGGTTTAGCTTTCTAAGCCAAACTTTGGTTTTCTCCACAATGTTATTGTTTGAGACCTCATCATCATTTAGAGATAAGGACTGAGGAACTAGCTGGAAGTAGTACTATTCAAGAACCAAAGATCCTAAGCCTGAAACCCTGGAGATGTTTGGAGTGGAACTACAAGACCAAGTTCAGAAATGAGACAGTACCTCCATTTTCATAAGTTGGTAACCAATGCAAGCAGTGGAGCACATATGAACTCCAGGAGAGGTGAAATTTATTCTTCTTAAAAGTTTAAGAAATAGGTGTTGCCTGGGAAGGATTCCTAATTATTGACAAGTGTAAAGCTTTAATCTAAATTTTGGCTGTTCAGGGAGCAAATTGTTCATTTAGAGCTCTCCATGGTGCTGCAATAGTTGGCTTTTCTAGATTTCTGCCTTATAAATTCCTTGAGGCCAGAATAGAATGTATTGTGAAGAACAGCTGTCACTTCAGCCTAGGTCCAAAGGAATTAGAAATCAGGTAGGTTGGGATATGTTAAGTCATTTAATTCTGCAGCTGTGGAGTGCAAACCATGATAACTTGAAAATATCAGCCTGGGTGAGAGAAAGGAAGTCTATCTTTTATAATTCAGTAGAAGGAGAAAGTGGATACTGTGAATTAAAAAGCCACAGTTCTCCCCACATTAAGCTCACCTTCCCTCTCCCAAATACAAAATATAAAACATTTCATCCTAACTATTATGGAACTGAGTTTCAGAAGGCTGGAGAGGAAATATGTTATTCTGGCAACTGCATTTTAAAGAATCCTCAACCATAGTTTGGAGTGTTTCTATTGGATAGAGAGTGCACAGCATAGCTTAAATTAGAGATCCTGGTTGTAGCAAGACTTATAATTGAAGTGAAAGTTTGTGCAGCTAACATTATATAAAAACATGCAAAATGGATAATGTCGCCAAGGGAATTAGGAGGAAGAGTTTCAGATAAATAAACCAAAATCAGGAATGTATAATATCTTGACTTGACCATTCTAACCAAATAGAATTTTAACATTGATACATATATTTGAAAATAAAAACGTGTGAGTATTTTTAATCAAAGACTACAAAGCAATTTATAATTTTATTTAAGATATACTACAGTAGTGGAATAAAATATGGAACCAACATAGGAAATGGGTAATTTTTAATTGATAAGTTTGTTTTTTATGTCATAATCTAAATCTTATGTTTAGATTTTTGAAAATGTGTATTTCTTGAATGGAAAAGTGAGATGTTGTCTGAGGATTTACATTAAAAGTGACAAATGAATAAATGAACAGGCAAAGAAAATGTTCAACTAAAGTATTTCCTGCTTGGAAAACATAAATGTATTTTATTATATCTATGGTATGGTGTTCATACCATATTCAAAGTTCATAATTTCCATCTCTTTAATCCGGAATAAATGCATTTGTTCATATTTTTAGATTGAGATTTGAAAGCTTTTAGTGTGAACTAGACAAAATGCTCAGGGGAAACACTAATTTTTAAAGTATATCCATAAAAAAAACACCATTCTTGCTACATGTACATAGATATATTGCGGGTATTTGTATTATGGTTGAAATTACTTATGGAATAAATTCTTTATTAATTCAGGAAATCTGAGTTTAGAGTTAATACATTTCCTCATGGCTACAATTATAAAAGTTGGTTCAAATTCCCCCCTCAAATATAGATTCATAGTGATGGATTAATTCCTTTCACTTAATTCTAGCTCATCAATTATTAGAGCAAAAATCAATGTTTATGACTTGTGGTGAAAACTGCATAAAAACCATTCTGGTGCATACAAAACTTGGATTTTGAGATGTATAAAATGTTCTCAGTTTCCATGTAACAGTACAATTTTTCTTCCAATCAAAAAATTAGGTTTGCAAAATGCAAGTCTTGGTTCCTAAAATACATTGCAACAAATTTCTCAAGGTTGTTTTTGAAATACTCTGTGTGCAAAAGATCAAATAGTTCTTAAATCATTTTCATTTCCTCTTTCAACTTTACAATTCTTTGTTCCATTTTTTTAAAACTGTCAATTTAGTGTTAACTGATTCAGCTAAATTATTGACCAGTTCCTCAATATTTTCTGAACTAAATCTAGGTAATTCCTTTCTCTGCAGGTTGCTCTAGCAATCCTCCATTTCCCTCTGCTATTCTGGCTGGGTTTGTATGTGTGTGTGATTACCATTGTAATATTGTGATCCAAAAGTAAAATTATCTCAATTGCAAGGAAAATGGTAAAAAACAAGCTTGCCTCCCCCCACTTGTCTTTTTGTACCCTTAATACTTTTGTCTCTTATAGCACTCCATAGTTACAATGAACATGACAGTTTGCCATTATCTTTTGTTTTATAAAATCCTCCAATTGGGAAAACATTCCCACAAATTTCCAGTTTGTTTACTTATTTTAATTCCAATTTGTTCAAAAGCACTTTTACTGAAAGGTAATCTTTCAAAATAACTACTTTCTTTATTAGTTTTAAACTTTGTTACGTCTGCACCTTGTTAAGATTTTTTTGCCAAAAGTATTTTAATCTTTTAAACCTCTTTTTCACCCTTTTTAATGCAGAAAGTATGTTTACTCATCAAATGGAATTCTCTTATCCTGCTGGTCAGAAAAACTCTCTTTAGCTGTTAGTTTATTACATGTGAAGATATTTAAGAAAGTGAGGCTTATGAGACTGCATTATGGCTGGGGGTTTGATTGAAATTCCTCTGACTCCCAATCACTCAATTCTTGAACTGACAGCAAAAACCTCAGTTCCTGAAAAGCAGCTGTCCAGGGTGCAAGTAAGCGATTTCACAGGCTCCTTTATCCAGAAAGACTGTATTGGAATTCACTGTTTGACTGCCAGTCTCTGTCACAATGCCTCTCTGCTCCTTTAGGGATGTCTAGTACGCCAATCATCTTAACCCTGAAGCTGATCAGTGAGCTTTCTACAATTTGGGTGTATCAAAACAGCAGGCTTTCCAGAAAAATATGCATTACAGCAGTTCAGTCCATTTAAATATTGCTTCCTTATTGATCAGTGTAGATAGGTTAACAGAATAACAGCGTTGGAAGGGAATTTGGAGGTATTTTAGTCCAACCCCCTGCTTTAGCAGGAAACCCTATACCATTTCGGACCCATATTTGCTCAGTCTCCTCTTAAAAACCTCCAGTGTTGGAGCACCCACAACTTCTGGAGTCAAGTCATTCCACTGATTCATTGTTCAGGAAATTTCTCCTTATTTCTAGGTTAGTTCTCTCCTTGATTATTTTCCATCCATTGCTTTTTGTCCTGCTTTCAGGTGCTTTGGAGAATAAGTTGACCTCCCCCCCTCTTCTTTGTGGCAGCCCCTGAGATATCGGTTCAAGATTCACTTCCCTTACTGTTTTTGGAATTGCTTTCTGGGTTGAATTTGATCCCCAGTGTGTATTTCAGTTACTTTATTGTGTAAATATCAAAGCTACTGATGATATGGGAGGGAAAGATATGGATCAATAATTTTTCCATGGTATCAAAAATTATAATCAAAACAAAATATATTGATCCCTTTGTGGTATAATTATCAAGTTATATTACTTGTTTTGAACATCAGGTATTTTCCCCAAATACCTAATTAGCAAGACTTCATGGAGATGCAAATCAGATCTCAATGGCTCTTAAACATTCTTTATCACTGTACAGTTAATGCATTTTAGTTGTTAAAGCACACAAACATGACGACAAAGGCATAAAATTAAAGAATAGCATCAACTGTGATTATTGGAGCAATATTATGTAATGCTGTGATATTTTTTAGTAACTTCTAGATGATTAGACTTTGTCATAAAATTAAACATTGTCTGACAATCAAAGGATTTAGAAAATCTTCCGTGATTAACTAGTAAAGATGCAGACCTAGGGAGCCAGAATGTGCAAGAAAAAGAAAGAAGAGGCTAGGGTGGTATTTATAGGTATGCTCAGGCAATTTAGCATTATTATGTACCATGACAACACTTAGGATTGTATATTTCTTCTAACAACCCGCCCCCATGCTGGTGCCTAAAAGAAATCTATTGTGGTGATTCAGCTAAGAATGTTTGTGCTTCTTTTCAGAATTATCCTGGGAGCTACATATAATAAAAGTTAGTTTCCTATTCTTTCTGTTTTCTTTAATGTGTTTCTAAGGTGGTTTGTATGAACTATAGTACAGAATAACAAGCTATAGTAATCTACATGAAGTCTATTTCACAAAACCCGACAACTTTCTGATCGGTTTCTAGATTGGGGTATTAAAAACTTTTCCCCCCTTTCCTGGTACCTATTAACTTCTAGACCGTGTCTTATACCCATGCCAATTAAGACCCTCTTACTTATGGCTCTTAATTTATCTTTCATCATTGGAAGAAATCAAAGCTACTTTTGTTATGGAGAAACCCAGCATCTAGAGTTTCGCCAAAGATATTGTATTGTTGGAATGTTAAGGAAAACATTTACCGTCGGGCATTGCTACTGACTCTTGGGTCTAATGTGGCTATATTTTATAGGCTTTATCGCTTTGTTTTTACAGAGCCATTTTAACCTTGCAAACAAGCGAGTCAGAGGAACCTTGGGTTAGAAAAGTTTAAATAAATAATTGCTTTTGTTTGGCTTTCAGCTTGATCTCAACAGCCTGTTTTAAATGCAGTATCAGCTTTATTAGAAATTAGAGCTGTTATGCTGAAGAACAAAGCCTTGAACTGGTATCTGCTAATAGTCAGGATGGCTCTTTTGGTAAATTTTAATTCTAACCTTAGGGGGAAAAATAATAATTTAGGCTGTGGACTTATATGGCCAGGATGTTTATTTGTTTATTTATTTACAATTATTTGAATGTCACCTATTCTTATGACTTATAAGTGCAACAAAGCTTTTGTAAAGTCAGTAAACAGTTGAAACTGTCCGATACTGTTAGTAAAAATTGTTGCTACCAATTGGGCATAACTTTCTGTCCTGATGCTCTCCTGAAGAGGGTTGTTTTCATTTTTGAAAAGACATCAGAATAAGGGCCCATTTAACTTCAGAGGACAAGCTGTTCCAAAGAGAAGGATAATAGCTGAGAAGGGTATTTCCTGATAGCTGAGAAGGGTATTTCCTGAGTTCCAGCTCATTTGATTTTTTTTGGGTGTGTGTGTGTGTGTCTAGAGTGTGTACCTCCAGCACATCATATAGAGTAGGCATTTTGTAGCTGAAGAAATTGATTCTTATGGTGACAAGGGCCCAAGTTGTAAAAGGCTTTAGATGTAATAAGCAGCATCTTTTACTGACATTCAGTATAGATCTGCAAATAGATGTTATTCTGCTAAACCAGGGGTTTGCAACCTTAAACATTCAAAGAGCCATTTGGACCCATTTACCACAGAAAAGAAAACACGGGGAGCCACAAAACCTGGCTGGGTGTGGTCACCTCGATGTCACTCACTTCCAACAGTTGCATGACCTCCCCCTAGCCACGCCTACCCAGCTGGTCAGTAGGGCAGAGAATCTGTTGTTAAAAACCAGCGGCAACTACAAAATCCTTTTGACATCTCTCTCTCTTCCTCCCCCCTCCCCCCTCTGAAGAGTGACTAGGAGGGGAGGGTGAGGGGTGGGGCCAGTCAGTGGTGGGATCAACCTACAGGGAGCCACAGCAGAGGGCCCAAAAAGCCACATGTGGCTCCGGAGCCACAGGTTGAAGACCCCTGTGCTAAACTAACATTGGTCAGCAAACATGAAACTACATTCTGTGCTAGTTGCCGGTTTTGAGTCGTTTGCAAGGGCAGCTCAGTATAAAGTGAATTGCATTAGTCTAACTAAGCAGGACCTCAGAGAGTTCATGGAAGTCTCATTGAGTGACACCACTAGAGGTTGCTATCTGCAGATGGCTCAGTGACATAATGACCTCAGGTATCATTAGCTGTGTGGGTAGTAAGTGATATACTTAAGGGTACAACTACAGTTATCTGGATGAACATTACATGGTAGCATTTGGATTTTTCAACCAATAGTAGTCATTTGATTTTTTTCAACTCAGATTTGGTAGCCATACTTAAGATCTACCAAAACCCACTTGCTATAATAGGGCAATGGAGGAATTCAATAGTCAGTATCTTCAGCTATTGTAATAGGGAAGGAAATTTTGTGTTTCATATCCAGGAACAAAATATTGGGCTGGTTCCACTTACATCAGTTTAACTTAGTAAGGGACTGCCTTACTACGTATCCAAGGATCTGGTTGGCAGCTTCAGCCATGACCTTAGTAGGTACCTGGAATGGATGGGTGGTTAAAAGCAAGGTTTCAGTGTCAAAAGCAGAAGCAAACCTCAGAGGTTCCTGTGTTGTGAAAAAAGATAGGTTTCTGGTAGAAGTTTCATTGAAAGATTATAGATGTCTTCTAAGGTTATGACTATGGATCTGTAATCCTTAAATAGGGAAATCAATAAGAGAATGATCGAAAGTGATTTGCTCTGAAATAACATGAATAATGTTTACTTTCAGCTGTGCTGATGTCAAAGCAAAGTAACTTTCTTCCTTATGTTTACTCCAGAGATCAGAGTTTCCATCCTAAACTTCTAAATTATTCCCCCAGCTGTTTTCCATTTTAGCTGTCACTTATCCCTCTACTCAACTTGATTACATTTTATTTGGGCACCTGAGAATACTGCATAATCTTCATGATGTCTCACAGGAAAAATGTGAGCTTGTGCACCATTTGATAGTTAGATGGGTATTTTATATGGTACTTTGTCAAAAGCAGAAATCAATATCTGCTATTTGGCACAGCAGCTGTGCTCTGGCAAAAGCCACTAATTTGGGTCATAATAAAGAAAAATCACATGATCTGCAGCCTACTTCCAAACAAAAACCTCTTAAGGACATATGTACCATGCAGTATATTCTTTTCTCAGGATGCATCAACATCCCTCATTTGCATTAAAATGTTCATCTTCTACCAGCCACAAGGAGAAAGCCTCTCAGCCACTGAAAGCACTCTTTGCTCCACAATGGACTTCTCTGTATGACTGGGTGGAATTCCAAACAACTCAGCTCAAGAGAAGTGAAATTTACTTGAACAAAGGCCGCTGTTTGTTGATTGTTTAGCTAGTGTTTATTAAAAAAAACACCCTCTCATAGTAACTGACCCATTGCTGATATTTTATTGCAATGATACGGAAACCTCAGGTGCTCCCCAATAGCTCCAAATATTTTTTTTCTCCTTCTGGACAAAACATTTGATTTCTAAATCTGATTAAGCCAGATCTCTGTTCTGCACAGTTCCTTGCACTTTTGTGGGATCTCACATCTGGTTGCCTTTCTGTCTTGTGGTCTCAGCTTTGCCAAAAAATGCCATGATTTTCAGAAGTACCAACTGCACTGTACCTGCACTGAAAAGAGAATGGAAATCTGGTAAGGCTTGGGGCAAATGGGATAAATAAAATGGCAGGAATGGTTAGAATAGGAATATTATTAAAGAGCAGCCAATTTCCTGTCTTCCTTCTGTTATTTCATCTGTCTGAATCAAGGTCTATCTTGCAGTATAGTCCGACTTTGATAAGAAATGGAAAAAAAAAAGCTTTAAGAGAGCTTTAAGGCTTCTTATAATTCCTGATGTTGGCCAGCAGTATGTTTACAGATGAATCTAACCAGTGTTTTATGAACCTAGAATAATTGTCTCTGTACACAGCTACACTTAAAAGTTATGAAAAGGAAGTTTTCAAGACCAAAATTAGTGTGAGTGTTGCAAATCCTGAGTTTCGACTCAATAGGCTCACTGAAATTATTGACAGTTTTTTCGTATTTTGAATTTTCTTGGTGTTTACAAAAAAAACCCCTCTTCTCCAACCTGATGTGTGGAAAATTTAACTACTTTTTTATGCCATATTTGAAAAAGAGCTCCTTAATATAGCAGAATTTCTGCAGATGTAGTCATGTCTTGTTTGAGTTAATTTACTAGTTGGTTCACTTTTTATTGCTATTTCAAACTTGAAAGATTCAAGTAAATATGGCTTATAGCAAAATATTGGCTGAAATGCCTTTTTCCCATGTGGTTTTGCTGGTTTCCATTTACTTTGTAAATAAAGTGAACTTGCCTTTTTTTGTATTCTAAAATTAGTGCCTTAACTTGCATGAAAGAAAAATAAATTTATCTCATAGTAATGTAAAAGAAACTTTAATAGAAAATGTTGTGTTAATAAGAAGCTGTAAACTGGGTGAGAAACAGTGGCTATCCAGATGTTGCTGAACTAGAACTTCCATCAGCTCCAGCCAAAATGACGAGGAATGTTGCAATTCAAGTACATCTAAAAGTTGACAGATTCCCCATTCCACAATGCTGGAATAATAGAATGAAAATGATATTGTGTTAAATGGCCTAACTCATTTAAAACATGTTTTTTTTTAAAAAATCTGTTACTCCTAATAACGTGATATTTCCCACATGCAAGTTTGTTAGTAGATATGCGTAGAAAGAACGTCTGCTAAATCTTAAGTATTGCTGCAGATGAAAACTACAGAAGATAAAATAAGCTGTAAGTACTTGGAAATATATTTGCATGTTGTTTAGAATCTATATTTTGTTCGGTATGTTTAAATCTATAATAACTATCTTGTGTTTATTTACTCTTACAATACTCTGATTTTAGTATGTCAAAATTCATTTTTCATGTTTGTTTTCCTTGATGACTATTCTCACTTTGAGAATGATTTTGAAGGAACAATAAGCAGAATAATCCACTGTAATGAATACCTTAGTAATGAATATCCATATGGAGGCATCTTGGAAAGCGATTGTCTTCATTCTTTTTTTGAAGTTTTCAGAAGGGAAGGCATTGTCCCAATGCACACAGGCAATTTTTCTTTTCAATGGGTCCTGTGGCTCAGGTCTGAAAACCTCTTCTCTCTGAGGAACACTTTTCAAATGTTTACTTATTTCTTGATTCCTGATAGGCAACTTAGTTTTAAACAAATCTACTAAGCTTTACATTCCTTTGAAAGGTTGGCTTTGAGAATTATTAGTGAAGCCTGTCCTCTTTTTTAAGAGGATGGTATTTTCACTTTCTGTTTTTTTAGATTTCTATCAGATCATTTAGGGAAACTCTTTAAGAGCTGGTAGAACGCTTTAAACTAAATGAAAGAAAAGAAGCAATGCAACTATCAATTAAGCTGTTAAACTTGAACTGGGAGGAATTCAAGTCCAATTTGAATATGGAGCTTTCTGTATGTGTGACTTTGGAACAATCACTTTCTCTATCCTTCATCTTTGAGGATGAATTTTCCATGGAGAAAAAGGCATGATAAATTAATGTATTTACTTATATTTCACATTTTTAATTGCCCATCTCCCTCAGAGGGGGACTAACTAGGCTTGGATGTAAAATAGAAAACGTGGCAATATCCGAGTTGTCACTTTAGAAAGGACTCATGTATGTTATATGCACAATCCCAACATTTGGTGTGCTTTTATTGCAGTTCTTCTTAGCTTCTTGCTTCACATTTCAATTTGGAATTGTAAAAGATGATTTTTCACGTGGAAATCATCCCTCAATCCTACATTAAAAAATGGTGAAGCTATGGCTTCTAGACATATTTGGCTTCCCAAGCCAGCTCACCCAGCCCACAAGAGATTCTGAGCTTGACTTGTCCTTTTCCTGTGTCTATCAGCTATGCTTGCAGGCACCTCTTTTGGTGTGCCTCAAATTGTGGCTCAGTTACAGCATTGATGAAGAAGGCCCAGAGATAAAAATCTACAAAAGTCAAAATGGATTCTTGTTAGGGGCATCAAATAAGTTCCACTTGAAAGTGCTATCAGCCATCTTTCCAAGCATTTTCAGAAAATCATAAGGATAGCTTTTGGTTAGCTACCGTCACTTTTCTCTGAATTCTGTACAGGCCTGAGGGGATATACAATTGCTAAATCAATAAATATAAGAAAGATTTGGAGAAATCAATTGTAGTTCTCAACAGACATTGTTTCATGTGAGAAAATATGGGATGTACGTTTTTCAATGTGTAATTATCGTTTCCCCTAATTTGGCCAAAACCAGGTCTTTGAAAACTGTTTTAGATAAATAGGAAAACTATATTGGTTCTATGATTCCTATTTCTCACTGGTTTTTATTTTAAATCAAATGTGTTTAGTAGTATGAAACTGTCACTGATCCACTCTTTGGGGAATTTCTATAGCAAAATGACAGAATGTAAGTGGAGTTGATTAACTGAGGGGAAGGTTCTTAACGAGAAAAAAAATATAGAGTTGTAAGGAGGTTATCTGACACTTTATTTTGCAATATCATGAAGTGTGATTTATCTCCTTTGCCAGTGTCTGTTACTAATGTTGAATTTTCATTAATAGCTATGAAAACGGCACTTTTACTGTCATAAAGCTAGCTCGTTATTAATGCTATAGCTGATTTGACAGAATATTTCTTCAGTTATTATTGTTATTGATAATATATATGCAACACATATATTTTGTATTATATATAAAATGACACAAATAATGCTATATATAATGTTATATGTAAATATATTTGTGTATGTATAGGCAACACATATATTTATGCACCAACCATTTTATCTCATTACCTTTTGGCATGTCCAACTAGTTTATTTGCACATAGTCATCTGTGGAGTTTTAAATCTACAAACATGAGACGCAGACAGATTTCTTATTTTGCCAAAGAGGTATTTGAAAAAGAAACAAATTGTCATTTATAACGATATCTCCTAGTTTTGACGCTTTTATTAATTTGGGAATGGTTGGAAGATTTTCCTTCAGGACAAAATGGATCTGTATCAATGGCACTGTCATTGTTTGAGTAATCAAATTTGCCTTAAAAAAAAAACCAGAAGACTCTCCCCATGCTTACCGCATCCCTTCTAGCCAAACATAACTTGAGTGATTTATGTGGAGAAAACAACTCTGGATCTTATTCAATCCCATCATCAGTTTTAATCTAGCTGTCTAATAAGCAGCCGGCAAGAGTGTTATTGTAGCTTCCTCCTCCCTCTTCTGAGATTATTTTTTCTCCAGATGGTTTGGCACATTATCCAACATGATGACAACATCTTTCCATTTCTCATCACTTCTGTTGCAAAAAGCGTCTTTTCCCCCCCCTCTTTGTGGAAAGTGTTACAAAAGAAAGGCATTTGGGGAGCCAAACCTGTCTTGAGGCTTTCACTGGTATCTAAGGAACCATTTCAGTTACGCAGGCTGGAAAACAAGGGCTTTTGTCAACTTATGTTTTATTCAAAGATGCCCACCCAATTCATGAAAAGTCCTGTAGAGTTAATAATGAAAGGTGACTGGGCACCCTGTAACAAAATGCCATGTCTGGTTTTTGATGGGAAGGAGATGGGTAGAATTGGTTAATTTGCACATTGTCTGGATATATCTGTTACACTACATTGCTTCAAAAACAAATTAAAAGGCACTATATTTATTTAAAATCTCATGCTATTTAAACTGACCAGAAACACATATTGGTTGTACTTTGAGAAATAGTTATGTTCCAGAAAACAACAACAGCAATACTGTTGAACCAATAAAATTTCAGTGTCAGGTATTTCTTGGGTTAGCATGGAATTTTAAACTTTCCTGGATCTTTTAATTCATTAGTTCAGCAGCCCCTCAACCTTTTGGGCATCAGTGACCGGTTCTGTGGAGAGAGGTTTCTGCGGACCAGAGTAGACGTGGTTTCATGTGCTGCCTGCATCCCTCAGATGGGGCTTCACTTGTGGCCCGGTTGCTGGCATGCCATGGAGCGGTGCCGGTCCACAGACTGTGGATTGGGAACACCTGCATTCATTCATTCATTAATTTATTCAATTTCATATATACCCAAGTTTTTGAATGGCAAGAAAAGTAATAAAACAATACTTTCAGTATTTCAGAAGACTGTCAGCAGTATCCCTCCTGCTTATATCCAAGAGAGTTTAAGGCACAGACAATTTAAATTTCTTTATAATGCTCTTTTCCTGTTCTGGGCTTAAGTCTTGTCTTTCTAACTGCTATCGCCTAGTTTCTCCAAGGTCACTTCTGTGGTTCTCTACCAAAATGAAATATGAAAGTAGAAACAGAAATGGATATATATATACACTTTAAATGTAACCCAGATAGTAATGTATTTACAGATTTTCTCTCCTTATATGTTCTGTCCCCATAATGGGCATCAAGATAGACATATTCAGATAGCCCTTGACTAATGACTTTAATTGAGCCCAAAACTATGGTCGTAAATTGTGGTTGTTAAGTAGGTCTTCATGTGTCTGATATTACAGATAGTCTTTGACTTATGACCACAATTGAGGCCAAAATTTCCATTACTAGCAAGACAGTTAAGCGAATTTTGCCTCATTTTATGACCATTCTTATTGTTAGTGAACCACTGCAATTGTTTAGTAACATGATTGTTAAGTGAATCTGGCTTCCCCATTAATTTTGCCTGTCAGTAGGTTGCAAAATGGGACAACTCGCTGTGGCCAACTCATTGTGAGACAACTCAACTATTCAATTTAAGTACTTAAAAGTACTTAAGTACTTAAAATAATTTACTTTCTGTCATTCATATTTCATTTCCCCCTTCCATCTTTTATTTATCTATTCTACCCTTTCTTTGGTATTAGTGAAACTCTTGTACCATGGCAAGTTATCCTATGGCAAGTTGGCTGTGGTGAGTTGTCCCATAGGAAGTTGGCCATGGCAAGTTGGCTATGCTGAGTTGTCCTAGACAACTAACATCTAACGCCTCAAAGTCTTGGAAACCAAATCTTTCAAGTTAACTATAACACATCACAAAAAAGGGGAAATTATTAAATAGGTAAGGATGAATCATATTAGCTATGTTTAATTTCAACTGAAGGAGAATTCAGTTTTAACTTTTGTGCTGTTCATTTTAGCCCCTAATATATGTAAGTCATTGATTTAGGGCCATTTGTTCAATGATCACTCAAAGTTACAACAGCACTGAGCGAATGGCATTTTCGATGGGTCCTTGTAGCTCTGGCTGTGACAGGGTCCCCACGGTCATGTGGATTGCCATCTGGGAATTTAGCATCTGCTTCCAGATTATGTCACAGAGAGCCATAGTCATGCAATCGCAATTTCTGACATTCCCTGCTAGCTTCTCCAAGCAAAGTCAATGGGGAAGCCAGCAGGAAATTGGAAGTTGTGGTCACATAATAATCTGTGTAGTTCTTGTTTGGTGATGGCAAAGGGATTGCCAGAAATGCCATCACTAAATGGCATGGTCACATGACATTGCACTTCACAACCGTACAATTCCACATTCAGTTGCCATTGTAGGACAAGGATTATCTGTATGCAGTAACCAGAGTAGCCCTCTCCTTGAAAAAGATTGATCAGGATTTTAGTCCCTTCCTCCGTAATAACTGGTTGCTTTCGCTTTTTTTATTGCAGCATTATATTTTTGGGATTCTGATTATGCGTTTTGAGGATTATATACTGTAGTGCATTTTATATTGTGTTGAAACCCCCCCCCCCAAATAATGCATGAATAGAATAATTTACTTTGTTGGCATTAGGAAGAGTAGGCGTAATCTATACTATTTTCCTGGCTATTTTTGCATTTTAAATCTTCAGTAATGACTCATCTGAGTCCCAGATGTTTTAATCTTTATTAAAGATGTGTTCACACTCTGCAAGAATCTTTTAAAAGCAAAGGGTGAAGTATTGTATAAGGCATTCACATGGATATGCATTTCTTGATCTGGTGCTTCCTGCAGCTGGGTGTAGTGCTTAATCGTTATACCAACAGAGTTTTATATTTCTTTTCTGAAAGGGCAAATTAAACAGCCTCGTGATCTGGCTAAGCATTTGAACAGCTGATTTCTGTTTCTGCTAGGTTCCAAAGAAAATCCTTGAGACTTCAGGCACATAAGAATTTCACCAGGTACAGCTTTCCTCAGCCCTGAATGACCTGTTGAAAGTCCCTCTTTATTCAGTCATTAAGCATACCGAATATTTCCCTTTCATGAAGTTGTAGAAGAAATGTATAAATGGATTTGGAATGTCCTGAGATTAAGAGTGGGTCACAAGCTTGCAAGTGGTTATTTTAAAAGCAGGCCTTGTGACTGGGAAGGTTGAAAGTAATTTGCTCTATGATTTATTACTATCAGGTACTTAACCTGGAGCTCTTCTTTACAACAGTGGGGAAAGCTTAATGTAGTAGAGAAATAAGTGATCTTTCGAGGAGCTGAGCAGTGTGCAAAACTCTGTTTGTTATCCAACATGAACTTTCTATTTGTTTGCACCTATAAGTCAAAGTGTTCAGGCAGGTCAGCAAATCTGGCCCCAGAATAGCAGGAACAATGGTTCCATGAAAAAAGATGTATTTGCCTTACATTTAATTTCATTTAACATTTATATTGTTAAAAATGTTATTATTCTAACATTTATATTGCTGCCCAGCTTGTACCAAACTCTGGGTGATTCACAGCCCAGATTTTAGATAGTGGTTGCTTTAAAAAAAAACATTAACATTCTATCTCTGTCTGAGAGTGCATGGCTGCATTTATACACAACTTGTGAGGCTGTAAGAGAATGGGGATTTTGCAGTATCCTTCCCCTGGAGTGGGGTGGCAATGGAGATTTTACAGTATCCTCCCCCTACCAAACCCACCAAGCCACTCCCACAGAACCGGTAGTAAAAAAAATAATAGATTTCACCGCTGACATAGCTGTTATACTGTTGACTTTTCCCTTGGGCCCCACTCAAGCTAATTTTAGAGCGATATTTTTTTACATTCAGTTTTATCCTTTAGACATTAATTTGTGCCACCTCTTCAGTCTGTCATTTCTTTTAAAGATGGTTATCCCTGTGACAGTGCAGTGGAAAGAGTTGTTTTGAGCACTTCAGAGAAGACAGAGGAGCAGAGAAATGACACACACACTTTCACTAACGCTCTTCCAATTTGGGTCCTTCAGAATCAAATCCCATTGATAGATTTCTTCTGCCGTAGACTGTTTATTTTTATACATCTATCTATCTGGAAAGTGTTAACATTTGAACGTTTCTTAATATAAACATTGATGTATTCTTGTGTGGGTAGAAAAATAGCACATTGGGGATCTAAATGGATTAAAACATTTCCTTCTATCATGCATATTTTCAATGGGAGAGGAAGCTTTGGATATGGAATAGCATTCAGATGAATTCCACCTCCTTCTAGTTATTTAAGCATGGTAATACTTGGGAAAAAATGAAACGGCGAGATTTCTTGTGCTGCAAGGCAGGCTATATTTGTTTCTTTAGTGGTCATTAGAGACTTTCAGATTTTTCTCAGATTTGTTTATTTCTTAAAAAGTATTTGCCAAGTGCTTTGAATCATGTTGAGAACGCAACGAACTTCAGAATGCGCTGGGTTTGATTGAGTTGGATTGAATACAAAGGTCACATATGTTTCTATTTCCTGAGTGAAGGAAGATAGCTCTCTAAGAATTTAGTGCTGGGAATGAATGTGCATGTTAACTAATTCCTATGTTTCTTGCAGAGCAACTCACAATATATAATTGCCATTTGGTATGCATTAAATAATTTGCTTGCTGTATGTTAGAATGACAGGCTCCCAAATGAATGGAGCTGGTTTCTTTGGGATTATTCTCCACAAACCACTTGCTTTAATAAGCCTGAATTTATCTTGTCCTCCTTTGATGTGAACAACCTTTTGGGGGTTAGTGATTGTGCTTAACATCTTTGGAAAGGCTGCAGTGGGTATGTGATGATACAAAGTGGGTGGGATTATGACATCTGTTTGAGTAGGGGCTAGATGTCTTTTTTTTCCTTCTGGGGGTTTAGGGTTATTACTTAAAAGATGTTAAGTCTTTTTTAAAGGCTGGTGTGTTTGTGTGTTATTGTGTGTTTCTTGCCTTTTCTGAGGAGCCATGCTTTCAGGTTTGAGGAATCGTGGCCATAGGGCGATGGGAAAAAAAAAAGAGGTTATGTTCTCAGCCCTAGTTAAATGTTAAATGTTCAGTTAGTAAATATACCACAGGAAAGGAAAGACTCTTCCATTTGATCAATTGAAAAATTCACAGTTTCATGGTAATATAAAGCTATCAAATCAATAAAGGTAGATTCTACAGGCAGATAGTATAATTTGGCACTGGGCTGTCTCTGAATCTTCATAATAGTGGAGATTTAAAAAAAGTTGAATAGAGAAGATTCTGATTTTATGTTTAGATTTAAATATTGGTGAAATCAAGATCCAGTTCTGCTGATATTTGGTATATTGATTCATTCCCAGCACACGCTTCATAGTGGTTGCTTTTCTTGCAGGCAGTAGCAAGATTACAGCGATAGACCATGGACTTCAACACAAGACACTGGTGATGCAGCGGCAGTGAGTATGTTCAGACCAGCTTTTCATTAAAAAAAATTTAAAACCTGTGATAATACCCTTTTTAGCCTCTTGTCTTTCACCTCCTTTGACTTCACCTGCATCCGGATGGCACATTTCCCACAGGTTATTTAGTACAGTAGTATGAAATTTCTAACAGCATTTTCAGGGGGTGGACGAATAAAGGAGAAAAGGCTGGTTTGAGTTGAAATTACAGATTCACCCAGGACACAGCAAAAAACAGCAGCAGTTGCAAAGACATATTACAAAAATAAGAACCGAGTTTGTGTTGGTTATAACACTAACATTCCTTAAAGACAAAGTGGTGCATTAACATGGCCATACTGTAAGTCAGAACATTGAAACTGCATCAGTGACAATGTTAGATTTATCTTACAGGAGGTGGGCAACATATCAATTGATTTTTTTAAATGTGGGCTTTTTGTGGGGGAGGGCAGCTCATGATGTTACTGTTGTGCAAAGAGACACAGCTGGGCATAGGTGAAAGTCCTACAGTATTTTCCTGGGACTAACAGGTATTTTGGATAGCTTTTGATTATAAACACATTCATAAGCAAAAGGGTCTAATATCTCTGGTTGAATACTTTCTTTAAGAGGTTATAGTAATTTTTCTTTCTTTCTTTCTTTACTCCCCATCTCTTCCTCCCACTTGGCTTTTGTAGATCAGTCTGTGAGAAGTTTAGTTAGAGCCTCTTGGTGACTGAAGGTCTACTAAGTTTGCTCTTGCTTCATATCATTTCTGCCAATCCCAGCAATCTGCCAATTGTTATTACTTTTGGCAAACCTTTCAGCTATGAGCCATCTGCCACTTTTCCAGAGGTTCTGCATGCTTGCATCCTTCCTCCAAGTGCATTTGGGACTTGGATTGGACTTGACGACTGGTTGACATCTGCTGTTGGTTTCATTCAGGCCGCTGTGGCTGCTTGGATCTGCCGCAGGTCTTGCAGCTGACCTCAGTCACCAGATGCCTGCTGTGTTTGCCTTTTCTGCCGGTTAAGCTGCTTCTTACAAGCTCTAAATATCAGTCTTGTCTCCAACTTGCCAAACCACCAGTGCTTCATCCATTCCTAGATTTGAGATTTCTGGTCAGGTTATTTGCCTTGGCCCATTGTGCAGATCTAAGTGTGATCCCTTAGTTCAAACCTTTGAACTGCTAGAAATTCTACACTAGTACTTGTGACACACTCGATAGCAGGGGTGAAATCCTACCGGTTCACACCGGTTCTATAGAGTAGGTTGGAAGCAGCTGGTGACATCATAGAACCGGTTCTCTCCAAATCTGTTAAACCTGTT
>JANHFT010002995.1:145879-160331 GCA_032467955.1 Pseudoxenodon macrops | reverse complement strand
TTGTTTTGTTTTATTCTTATCTTTTCTAGCCCCTTCTTCTTTTCCCCTTGTGCCTTTCTTTTCCTCCCCTTTCTTTCTCATACCATCTAAGATCTTCCCCTTCTGCTCTAGACTCTTTTTTACCTTCAATGTTATTATCATCTCTTTATTATTATTTTTTCCTTGTTGTTTATTGTCCAATTCTGCTATTTTTTTCCACCTGTCCAGGATCTTCTGTAGTTTCCTCATATGTCTTTTGTTTTCCAAAAATGTTATAGTCTCCAGGTTGACAGCTTCATAATGTAGAGCGGTATTTAGAATTTAGAGTTTGTGTTGTATAGCTAGACTAAAAAATCTTGGCAACTACTTGATAACAGCAAGATGTTTTCTCTGAGCTTTTGTATTTCAAATATTGTGTGTGTGTGTTTGTTTCCTCTTTCTCTACTTTAAAATGAATGCTCAATGCAAGGTAGAAAAAGGCACATGAACCCTGGAGGCCATTTCATTTTTATTTTACATAGAACTTTTGTTGTTGCTGTTGTTTTACATACACGTCATGCCAGCAGACAGAAGGCAAATACCAAGAAACCTGTTGGGTTTTGTTTTTATCCAAAGACAGATGGCAATAAATACATCTCTTTCTCTCAAAAATGTCACCTTAGAACTGTACAAAATTTGTCAACGCAAGGAGATGGTTACAGTGGGAAAGAGCGCAGTAGAGGAAAGAGCTGTAAGAAATGTAGCAGGCTTGTTCTGAAGCTTTCAGGCTTGGAACAGCCAACCACAAGGTAGTTTCATTTTGAGTTAGTTTTTAAATTTCAATCTCCCCTCTAGGGGTCAGAGACCTTTGCTGACAGATCTACACAGCAGAGCAATGGATGGGAAGTCAGATGAGTTCAGGATGCCTTCGTACATATCACCCATGCTCTATTTTAGATGCAGAGGAAACCTTCTCTGTCCAATGAATTAGCTCAACATCATTTGTAGTCGCTGATCTCTATTTTCACATTTTACGTTTTATTTATTACTGTTTGCAGCAAATGCTCCCAGTCTTTTAAAAAGACAACTGAAAAATCCTAGAACTAGAGACAGGCGGGAGATAGGTAGTAGTGTGCTTTTTTTTTTTCAAACTTGAAGTTCGGCCATCATTATCAGAGCTCTGCGGGAAGAGGACATAAACAATAGTGAGTTCCACTAAGCTGAATTTGTTCTCAGATCACGGTTTCCAAGTATTAAAGTGCAGTAAGTTAAACAGGAGAGTCATCCCTGGCATCATTTTATAAGCTGCTGTAGAGTTCAGGTATCTGTAAAACTCCTAGAAGAATCTTGCCTAGAAACACTTATTATATAAAGGGCAGCGTTCTGTAAACTCAGATAAAACTATAGACTTGAGAAATATTAAATGGACATGGGTGGTAAAATGCAGCGATCAATTTGATTCTCTTAGTAGGTAGGAAGAGAAAAAAAACCTACGATTCTATCTCTGATCAGTTTTGGGCATATTAAATTGTCTGTGTTAAAGTGAAATGATGTTTTAAAATCCCTTTAAAATGATTTAAATTTTATTGGCCTTTTGGGGTAAAACATTTATAATTTATGCTTAGTCTTGGATGTGCAAAGCATGCCTTCTCAGTTTGCAGGTAAATTCTACCCAGAGATATCGGTATTTCTAGAGTGCCTAAAACACAGTCAAGTTGAGAAACCTAACAACAGTTAGTTTATTAGTCATTGGGTTTTATGAAAGATATACAGAAATCAAGATAACATGATGACTTAATGTATACAGAAGTGTTCGTCTTACAATAAATTCTGCCTAATAGATTAATATGATTGGTTGCAAATAAACCAATTGTTTGGGCATTTTCCTCTAGATGTGTTGGAATGTTCTTCCCCTCATCCACAGCCAGCACACCCAATTACTGTGCATGTTGAAGATGACCAAGTGTGCTACTGTAATTCGACACATTGCTGGCTTGGAGGGGGGTGATTTAAAGCAAAGTCTAATGCAGGCATTTTCTCTGGTGTTAAAGATGATAACTAATTAAATCTACCTAATGAAAGGATACACGTCTTCATCTAACTGTCTTATCAGCCTTAGTGCATATTATGTCCAAAAGCTCTTTATTGACTTTTCTAGGAATTTTAGAAAGAACTGAAAAGAAGATGCATGCAGAAGCAAACCACTGTTAAAAGTTTGTCATTCTTACACCTGTGATAAACTGCTCATCCTTTGCTGCACCAAATCCCTCAGTAAAGAACAGAAGACCTCATACAGTAAGGATGGGCACCTTATTGGGCTGCATGTGACCATCCAAGCCATTTTATGTTAATCCCAGGGAACCTAGAACTCATGCGATTCCAGTGGCAAAGAACCAAGAAAGAGAGGTGGGGTTTTCCAAATGAAAAAAATGTTAGTGAACAAGTCTCTCTTAGAATTAACATCCCCCTCCAATATTTATATTAAGAAACTGTCAACCTCTTCCAAATAAAACACCTGAAATCCGAATTCTGCTAGCTAGCATAGATTTCAGCCGACACACTGTATTTCTCAAGTAAACTTTCAGTTTTTAAAAAGCCCCTCCTCTGTGATAGAGAAAAGCATACACAGTCTGAGGAAAGTGAGTATTTTAAAGCATTTTAGACTGATGGCAATAAAATAGGCTCTGGATCTCTGGTTTATGCTGGAAAAAAATCTGGAATTAATTGATCTATTAAATTTCCCAAATTACTTCTGGCATCTCCAAGAAGTGTATTTTTCCTTTGGAAATAGTTGTAATGCATTTAAAGGCACATCTCCATTAAGAACTCCTAAAGTTTCATCTCCCACAAAAGGCCCTTGTCTCTTACCCAAGACAGGTCAACGTTCTGCTGAGCTCAATACTCTCCTTAGGTATCCCTCCAGGATTCTGTCGCGGGGCGACCTTGAAACTCTTGCCTTTTAAGCAGGGACACGTTCACTGAGCAATAGTCCTTCCTCAGTTTATTTTTACTGCAGGGTTAACCATTTATTTGTTTTATTTTTTTGATTACAAACAGCTAAAGACAATGTATCAGGGGGTTGGGATTTGGATAATGGAAATTGGGAAGGTTGATGAAAGGTAAAACGAATGTTCACATTTGTAAAAAAAACAATTTCATAGGTTGAAGCTGTACTAGGGTGATGTACAGTAGATTCAGATAATATAGAAAACATTGATATAATATTAATTCTGATGGGAGATGTCATGGTTCAATTCTAAAGCTGATTTATTTTTCCAAAATGAAATCCCATTGGGTCTCAAATGGACTTACTCTCAGGAAAATGAGAATAGATTGCAACTTTATTGCAGAAAACAAAAAATAACTGAAAAGGGGTTAACTCTTTTTTTTTAATTTCTTTACTTTTTTGAGCATATATGCCATGCAAAACCTCTGCAATCTCAAAATATCCATCCATACGTGAGCTGAAGATGGCCATCTCCTTCGCCTTGGTGCTAATAAAGTCTGACAGGTGAATTTCACACTGATTTTTTTTTTCCTAGGATTTTCTTCTGTGGATAATGTGCTTGTGGTGGTTTGTCAATAACTGAAAAACAGCATTATATTAAATCTTTTCACATTTTAAACGTTCAAAGTAAGAGGTCGTGGAAAAGCTGCTTATACCTATTTTAAATTCTTCAGACAGTATTCCAACATGGGTATAACAGATTGATCTCGATGAAAGAGTTGTGTTACTGAAATAATTGCTTTTCCTCTTGAAAAATACAAGCTTTTTAGGAATTAAGTTGCATCAGTCTCGGTATATGAGTCATAGTAAACGACAGGGGCCGAAAAGTAGTTCTGGAACCTTAAAAGGAAGATATCGGGGATGTGAATATATTCAGGATAATGATTAAGTTGGCTGGTCTATGGGGTAGGCAGCAAAGCACAGTCACTTGTTTCTTTTGGATTAATACAGGAGTGCATAAATATATGTAGGTTGGGTGTTTGTACTCTAAAGTTGTTGTTGTCCATCAGCTAAATTCAAGAACTTGTTTAATCAAATCTTGCAGCTTATCTTAGGGGTTCTGGCAACCAAACTGAGTTTCCAAAACAGTGCGCCTTTTGCATTTAGAAAAGACAGTAGCCTTCAAAGCTTCATGATAGAACCTCGTGCAACTGGAGAGAGGAAAATGTGAATGCACAGTCCATGCAGGTTTTTTTAGCCTAGCCTGTTGATAGAACAGCCTGCTTGTCTTCATTAACTTTCATTTCCTCGATGTCTATTTTTATCATGATTAAACTACTAGAAGTAAACCAAAGACTGATTCTAACCCAACTACAATCACTCAATTTTGATGGGAAATGAGACTCCTATTATAAGCACAGTGAAGTCATGTCATATAAAAGAGTATTATCTATTTTAAGTCTGCGTGATTCATATTCCTGGGTAAAATACAACTCATTTGTCTTAGTTTATTTTGTAAGCTTCCTAACATAGAATCTGGGAGGAGAAACAGTTTCAGCTGTTCCTTGCCATACAGAATCTGGAAAGGAAAGCCGTTTTTTTCAGAATAGCGGAGTTCCATTTTACTTATGAAAGGATCTTACCTGATCCTTTGAGAAATATATCCTTCACCTGATTAGATTTTGGAATGGCAGCCATGCAGAACAATAAGTAGACTAGACACACATTTATACTATCTGCAAGGTATGTTGAAATGTATTTACTTCAGGGAACTAATGATTTCCCAGCTTTTTTTCTGTTAACAAAAATTGTTTTATGGGAGGGTAAATGATACACTACAACATGGCAAGATAAAAAATAGGCATTATTTGAACCTCTGCAATGTGATAATTTGCTGTGCGTTGCCCAATTTCCAGGCTGTTTCAAAATTAGCTCTATATCCACAAAAATATTTGATATACAATTCTTTCTAGCCAGTTAATATTCAGTTGGAGACAAAACCTCAGAAAACGGAAAGTTGAAGACTTATACATATCTGTGTAAGATAAGATGCCACTGAAAAGCATTGTGCTTGAAGTACTGGGAACTTAATGGTTCTTCAGGGAAATTTGACTCATGCATGCAAATCAGCAAGGAATGCATGAACAAGTTCTCCAATTCTCAAGTCATACCTGTGTCACCTTGCTCATGTTACTCAGTGAATACAAGGCCATAATACTCACTGCAAAGTGTTTGTACGTTCTAATTAGTTTATATAAGACCCCCAGAGCAAAACAAATTTAGTGTTTCAGAAAGCACTTCCAAAACACATGCTCTCCAGGCACACAACTGCCTCAAACTTTGTGTGTACGTGTGCTTAACTGTGTCTCCCAGGGGTGGGTTGTGAATATTTTTGCTTCCAGTTCGCTCAGGGTCGTGCTGTGTGTGTGTGTGTGTGTGTGTGTGAACTACACGCATATGCGCGTAGCAATAACAAACTAGTTTCTGCACATGCGCAGAAGCAAAATCCAAGATGGCGGCGCCCAGAAAGACACCGATGGAACCAGCTCCGTGACGTCACCATGGAGTTACCACCAGTTCTATAGAACCGGTTAGAACTGGTAGGAACCTACCTCTGGTGTCTCATGATCTCAAATAATCTCTGAAAAAGTCCCTAGCAGCTTTTCAGAGATTATTTGGTTAATGTCTTGCTTTAAATGATTGTCATGATAATTTTCTTTCTCTTTCATATTTTACCTACATTATAAAACTTTTATTTGTGAAGGCCTTTAGAATGATCTTAATCTCCTAAAAACGGTTAATCGAATTAGAGTTGCCTCCCTTTCCTCAGAGGAAAACTTGTGGATTGCTACAACAGTATAAGTAATGAGGTTATAAATTGCTGTGTTGCTGAGGAGAATGCCATAGTATTACATATGCTTTAAAAAAAAGTCCCAGCATTGGACTTCATGCTGGATTACAGGCATTGTTAAACTCCTGTGGAAATTAATGTCATGTAAAGTAAATAGCATTTCATTTTTTCCGATTAGAAGAAAATACACCTTGTGCTTAACTGGTATAGAGTTCATAATTTGAAAGGTTTTCTGTACCATGAACTGACACCTAAAAGTAGCGGAAGGGTAAAGCCTGTAATTATCCTTTTGTTGTGGATTTTAAACCCCTGGAGCATTCCTACCAGCTGCAGGCCTGTGTTCTTTTTCATTGGAGTTGCATTCTTCTTGAATGACAATTGAGTGGTTGCCCAGAAAAGGGAGCTTGCTATGGGATCCCTGATTCCTGCTATACCCAATCAGGAACGTGGTTATAAAACCTCTGTTTACTAAGATTGAGGTGGGGGCTTTGGTGTTGTATGTTTGTTTTTTGTTTTGTTTTTTGCTTCACAGTAGCACATGGTTCACTTAACTGAGTGACAAAAACAACTTTAGAAAGAATAACGACCATACATGGGTTGAGATCTATCAGCAGGCCTTGCTTTGGAGATAGTTACTGCTTCCTCGTAGCTGGATGTCAACCAGGAGAAGGCATCAGCAAAAGATCCCGTGATCCAGTTCAGAGGAAATAACAGATGCTCAAAAGCTATGATGTAGGTAAGAAACAAGGGCACCTCTGAGCTGCCTTACCATGTCTCCTTAATAAGGCATAACATAGAAAATAAGTTGCAGACAGAAATGAAAGTGGGAAGGGTAAAAACTGAAACCGCTTAGCAACTTTCTGTCCCTTCAGTAGTTGGAAATATTGCATTGATTTCTGTTGCTTAGGTGGTTAGAGTCAAGCAAATGAAGAACAATGGTCGTACCGCCTGTGAGAAGATATAGGGTTGTCAAGGAGCAAAAATCAGTTTAGTCTTTTCAACATGTGCTAGGATCCAACTGGGCAGCCGAGCCCCGTGAAGAGTCAGTGAATTTGTCCTTGTTTTAGCTGGCACCACTAACATCATACAAAGACTAAACACAACAGTGTGCTGTATTCAGAAGCAGCTCCTCTTATCATTCCCCTCTTTCAAATACAAAGCAAATAAAATATATATATATATTTATATATTTATACATTATATTATTGTATTTTCTTTCAGCTTTACAGAAAACAAATTGTGGATTCCCCTTCTAAAATAATGGAAACTTTCTTTAATTTGAAGATTGATTGTTGTCCCTTATTGGGGGTGGCTTAGCACGTTTTCAGGCCAAAAGAACAGGTCTGACTATGGCAAATCTGAAGGAAGCAGAATACTTTAAAAAGGAGGATGGTCCATTTCATCAAGCCAGGAGGCAGGACTTGTTGGAAAGTCTGGATAACCAACGCTGCTTCCAGTGGAAATATCGGAGGTTGGGCCCCCAACCATAGCTCTGAGTGTCTGGCTCACCCCCTGCCCTCCATGTGCTATTATTCCTAAATTATTGTCCATTGTGTATTCCAAGCCATTTAGCAATGGAGTATGTGATGGAAGAGATGATATGGAAGCTGGAGATTGCGGGATTCCATAAGGACTTCCATCCCTCAAGTCCTGATAGGATTGTCCTGTCCCATCCAGAGAGAAAGTACCATTCAGTAGTTGTCCACCAGCCACCTCACCAGTGTTGCTGTATATTCTGTTGTGTCCCAGCTCTGAGAGGATTTGGTCTTCTGAAAAGCAAGAAACAAAATTTTAGTACGGAAAGAAAATCTCTATCTGGTACACTCTGATCAAAGACTAAAAAATACCTTTAAGTCAGGGATGAATAGTGTTAGGCTTCTTAGCTATTGCAAGATTACATCTCATATCATCCCTCATTATCAGACATGCTGATTTGGCATAATACAAAACAGAATCCAGTAATGTTTGAAAAAAATAGTTTGCATTTTTCCAAGCAGGGTTGTTATTTTTTTGCCACAAAAATATTATTTATTTATTTATAATACCTTTTACTTATAATACCAGACACCCAGCTATTTCTACTGCTAAAGTATTTGTAGAATACGATTTTGACACACATAAAATGCAGAAACGGCATTTTACCCTCCACAATGTCAATGTTTGCTTTGCATCTTGGATAAAACCACCCAGATTTGACCAGCCCTGTGCCATATGAACAACACTGAACTGCATTCACAATGGCCATGGTAGATGTGTTGATGCTCTCTATAACTGAGGCAAAAAAATACCATCACTGAATTGTGTCTGTGAGGCTGAAAAACAAACTATATCTAGTGACAAGAGTGCCAAAATAGATCCTATCATGGAGACTTTGTTGATTTCCTGGCTGCAGCCAATGAAGCAAAAGTTTAATCTGTAATGCTGTGTAAACACATGTTTATAATATTTTATATTATTATCTCTTGTGTTTTTTTTAACTGAAATATGATGTGAATGTGCCATACGATAAATAATAATAAAACTCCCCAGATGAGCAAGATCTCCTGGGCCAAATCTATACTGAAGTCAACTATGAACCAATTTAAAGTCAATCAGATTTGCTCCTGATTGCAAATTGCCACCTATATTCTTTTAAGGACAATCAATACAATATATACTGGTATATATACTAAAGAAACCATATGCTTATAAAGAAAAAAAGCAGTTATAATACCTCTGTTGACAGTCACTCATGCTGTAGTCATCTCCCATTTGGATTTGTTAAAGACTGAGCATGACCAGAAACTGTGGAATAACAGCTGATAATTGGGAAAAGGAAAATAAAGCCAGGAAAAAGGATAAGGGAGAGTAGAATAAGGTAGCCAGCAAAAAGCACGTTTGGCTGCCTCCATAAACAGGGACATTTTGTAATCCACGTTTTATTGCAGGTTTTCAAAGTGTATGGGCAAAAAGATCAAGATGGCGACTGCAATGGTGACATTGAAATTCTTTTTTTGTTTTTAAGTGCATGAAGTGCGCAACACCATCTAGTTCACTGCACCTTGCAGAGTCTTTAGACAGATGTATAGACACACATTCTGCAGTCATGAGGAGAAGCATGAAGGGACTGTGGGAAGATAGCTTTAAAAGGAATCAGGAAAAAAAAGTGTTCTGGACCTTGGTTGAGCAGAGCACCTCCCTGCTATTTATTAAAACAACCCAAATTTTTTTCAGGCTTCTACATCAATAGGAAAACAAACTGAACTCCTAACATCAGTGACTATTGGCAACCATTCGTGGGTGAAGCTTGCACATAATGCAGCAGAAATTTGCTACTTTTAAAGGAGGGATTGAACCTGGTTA
Organism: Pseudoxenodon macrops; assembly: GCA_032467955.1. Lineage (NCBI taxonomy): Eukaryota > Metazoa > Chordata > Lepidosauria > Squamata > Pseudoxenodontidae > Pseudoxenodon > Pseudoxenodon macrops. The sequence continues at coordinate 151,233 of JANHFT010002995.1, read as the reverse complement.
TCTAACAAATAATGCAAATAAAAATGAACAGGGTGCCTCAGAAATTTAAATAAAAAAGGGGCAATCATACCGGTGACAAAATGCACTGAATCAGTAGATAGACCACAGTTTAATTTTTTAAACCACCAATTTAGAGCTTTGTTTTTCCTGCAGAAATCCTGATTTCTGGGTGTCAAATAAAAAGGCAGAGGATTGTTGGCATTTCCCAAGGATCTGCAGATCTTACTAGGAAAAGCGTAAGTAGCCCACTCCTAACCTAGGACATTTGTAAACATAAATAGGAGCCCAAATCTTAATTTGCCTCAATCTTTCCTTTATTATGCTTCCTCTCCTGCCTACCTCTGAAGCTCAGCTCACTGTCACTGACTCCGCAGTCCTCTGCAGAGCTCTCTTTCTCATGCTTGGTGCCTCCTCTGTTCCTCTTCACACTCTTGTAGAACTGGCCCCAACGATGTCGCCCAGCATCTTTCTTCAGTCGCTTCTCTTTGGCTCTTCTGTTTTGAAACCAGACCTGTAATCATGGTGGAAAAAGCAGTGAGAAGACCATTTTCAATCCCACCACCTGAGAGTCCTTGAAAAGAACTCTTTCATCATCCAGAAGATAGACAGACATGGCCTCATCTGGGAGAGAAAAGCTCTGTTCCTCCTCCTATAGAGTGATTGTGTGGACCTTGGTACTAGCCCTCAGGTACCCCAGTTATAAACTGGAGGTGATAACAGCCTCCCTAAATTCTACTGGTAGTAATGAAATGACACCAATTGCAAAAACAAAAACAACTTAGGCTAAGACATATGGCAGATGTATTAATGAACATCTAATATCCATAATATGACAATGTACAGTTCAAATAGACAGTTCAAAGTTTCCTACTGTGGACTTTTGGTGGTGGGGAACTTGCTTACATTTGAAGATCTTAACTTGTTCAATATTAGATATCACCCATAAGTAAGGAGTTTCAGGACAACTCCAAGGAACTGATATGAAGAGAAGCTTCTGATTTAACCCTACATCATAACCACATCTTTATCCAAAGTCTTTACTGATGTACAATAACAATCACTTTGTGTATGTGTATGTGTGTGCCTGGCCTTCCAGATGCTTTGTCAATTGCACCCAGGGACAATTGGAGGCTCCTCAGTTTCCACATCTTCTGCACTGAGCATTTGCTCACATGCTTTTCCCACCCTAATTTTCCAGGATGCTCCATTTTCCCCCCATTACTATTTTGTGCTGTTTGCATATGCTACAAAATGTGCAGCAAAGTTTTCTGGGTCCCTTTTAACTGCACTAAGAAGTGGGGAAAGTCACCATCTATAGCTGCCACTGCTAATATTGGGCAGTTGGGGAAGGGGGACACCAGGGATGACCATAGCACTCTGCCCTTTTTCCCCAACACTGCTCTGACTTCTGCAATCAGAAGCCTTGAGAAGCTGTCTTTCCTAGCAAGAGGTCAAAGTTCCGACAGTAGAGCTCAGAGCAAAAGAGCTGATAAATGAGTGTAGAAAATCAGAATCATACTAGGAGAAACAATATTCAGAAACAAAATATACAATGCAACAGTGTGACCTCTTACTGAAAATGTAGATAAAGTAGATGGGAATTATAGATTCAGAACTACAGGCCTGAATAGGAAGATACTCTGTTCTTTTACTAATAGTACTTATTTTGAATAGACACCAAACAAGTAGAAGATGAAAACATCTGCAGAATTATATAAAAATGAGAATTTACTGTTTTCCCACTCGGGTATTAAACTGCCCTGCAGAAATCTGACACAATTGTTAAAGGAACTATATGCATAGGATTTATTGATTGATTTAAAAGAGTTGTATGACTGTCCATTTTAAAACACAACTCTAGGCAGCTCACCAATAAAACCAATAAAAAAACTTAAGGTCAAGAAACAGTTAAAAAATAAAACCTGGCACTTCAGTCATCTCCAAGGAGGCCCCAACAGCCATCCATCATCTTCCATTGCTCTACCCTGGTGCCGGGGTAAAGAGCCTGGTCTTGATAGCCTTCTAAAAGGCTAGAAGGGTGGGGGCTTGATGAATTGAGGAGGGATTGTGCTCCACAAAGTAGGGGCAGCTATGGAAAAGGTTCATCTGATTCTAGTATTAGAGCTCCATCAACTTTACAAAGCTTAAGATTCTGAGATGTTATATCGCAAGATTTTGGCCTATGAGATAATAGGCTTCCATGTTGCCAATCAGACTTAGCTGTTCTGCTTTCTCAAGAGAGGAAGGGAGATTTCTATTCAGAAAGATTGCTGAATAGATCACCTTAGGCATTCACATCCTTCAGCTTTGCATTCATTCTGCTATGACTTTAAATTTCGAATGTGTTCTCCGTCACCTTGCGTAACTTTGAACCCTCCCAAAAAATCGCTGCAAACCAGCCAATCTTTTGAGTTGAAGACAAAGTCAATATTATGTCAAGTGCTCACCTGTACAACCCGCATGTCCAATCCTGTCTCGGAGGACAGCTGTTCCCGCACATGTCTGGCTGGTTTGGGGGAGTTTTTATAGGCATTTTTTAATGTTTCCAACTGTTTAGCTGTGATGGTGGTTCGAGGCCTCTTGGCTCCAGCCTCTGAATCATCTGCAATGGAACAGTTTCCAGTTATTGTAGAATGTGGACCATGAGCCAGAAGTCTGCCTAGAAGATGTGGGGAGTTTTGAAAGCTGACAAGAATGACCACATTCAGTTATGTTTGCATCTTTTTACAGGCACACTTACGTTTTGGTGGATACACAGTACTAAAATAAACCAGGCTTCACTAAAGTAACACAAGTAGTCCTTGGTTAATAATGGCAATTGGGATAGGAATTGGTGACACCAGTTCCAGGAGTCCTGGTTGCCACCATTAAGCAAGGACCATATCAGTCATTAAGCAAGGACACATGATAATGTCTTCTGACTTCTGCCTTTCTCCAAGCTTCCCCATTGACTTTGCTTGGGGAAAACCAGCAGGGAACATCAGTAATCATGATTGCCAATGTAACAATCACACCAGTGTGGATATGCTATGACAGCTAGAACTCCAGGGACCGGTCTTAGGTACCACTTGTTTAGCATTGTGGTAAATTTGAACAGACACTGAATGAGTGATTATTAGATGAGGACCACCTGTAAAACCAAACAGAATAAAGAGAGATGTGAAAAGATCTGTTTAGGCTGATGTTTACATAAGATAACTCAAGTGGCCACAGGGCAACATGTATCCTCAATATTTTATTCCACTCGAATTCCTTTTCCCCCCCACAGTAATGTCAATTAGTTCATTTATAGCTTCTGCACATATATTTCTGTTGCAATTTTAATGTCCGTGCATTTTCTACATAGGAAAATACATCGATTTGGGTTGTTTCCATTACTTTCCAATCCACCAAGTAACACAAAGGGGCTGAACTTGGAACAAGTACTATAGCCAAACTTAATTTTAAGGAAGGCAAATGTGATTATTCTGAAATTTGTAGTCACTCTTGTCTTTTTATACCAGAGTTCCTATTTTGCTACTATGAATTAGTTTTCCATTTTAAGGGGGCTACTCATAAACCTATGCTCTTCAAAAAAAAGGGTGAAAGGGGGCATAAATAAGGCTTCTCAACTTTAGTAATTATAGTAACATTTTGACATAGGCATAATGGAACTAATCTGTAATTAAACCTACAATCTTAAAACTGTAGTGACTTTGGGCAATTAATCTAAATGCACCATTTTAATTCTCCTTTAATTCCTGCTAACTATAAGAAAATCATTAGTGCACTTTCATTGAGAGGTAACCATTTCCATCCGCAGTAAATACAACCTGGAGCTAGAATTGCCAAGCTGAAAGATATGGAATATAGATTTTTCTGAACTCTTACGATGAATTTCAAACTTAGCTGCCTTTCTTCTAGTAACAGTTCCTTTCTTTGAAGCAAACTTCTCTATACACACCCCTCCAATTAACAAAATGTTAAAATATAAAAATATATAATCTCTTTTATATATTTTATGTAAAACATAAAACATCTTATATTTTCCCACATATTGATAAAATATGTCTTATTATAGCACTAGAACTTACTTTCCTTCTATAGGTGGTTAGCAATGGACTTTAACCTATATATGCTGATCGTTCTCCTCTCCCCCTCCCCCTCCCCAAGCTCTGTGGGTTGCAAAACTATATCGTACTGAAGTCATTGATTACCCTGAGCCTATAATAGAAATTGAGCAACATTCAATCCATGATCTCTTAGCCTCCCTCTCCACCAATCTCCTTTACACAGGCAGGCATTGCATCACCCTAGCCAAATTGATTAGGTCAAAATAGAGTCCTTAATTAATGGGAAGTCAGGGCTTGTCAACATGAAATCCATTAAAGACCAGTTCAGTTTTAATTTCAGTCAGGCACTGTTGGGCAGTCTCTGTGGATTCATTAGCGTTGGTGATCTATAGCCTTTTTCTGTCTGGCTTCCTTGAACCCAGTCTCGGTTCTGTTGTGTGTGTGTGTGTTTTTACCTACAGTAAATATCGGCATTTTAGACCCTATACTGAAAAATGGGAGACTTTCTGGGTGAAGGGCCAGATAAGCTAAAGTGCAAGAATGCCACTCTGCCAATTTCAAGAGAGCTGTGCCTGGGATTACTTTTCAGTTCTTGATCTTATTTTATGTACAGCAGCTTGAAATCAACAGAGGTGACAAATATGCAAAGACCAACTTCTTGTGGCTCGTCCTAATAAATAAAAATAAAATGTGTGCTTCAAAGCCCTGTACACTTCCCTTACCCCCAACCATCTGATATGCCCAACTGTGAATGAGCAGAAAAGGATGGAGGTGTTTGGGATGCTACACAAAAAAAGTAGAACTATAGGAAAATGTTTTTTCAAGATGAAGCATCCATTCTGAGAGGATGGTTCCAATTTTAGATCCAATTTTAACATACCTAGTTCATTTCGTCTAATGTTATATCTAAGGATTGCACTGGTTTATGAGAACCATTTGTTATATTTTCTGGAATTTTGCAAGCCAGTCAAAAGCATGGCTCAGTCACTATACCTTAGTATGCCAATCTGTTGTTCTACAGCTAGTGGCATCAGAGCAACAATGGAGCCAGCACAGACAGTTCTGAATCATTTACCAGCATGCCACTGATTATAACTGGCAAAAAAAAATAGCTTTCTGTGCACATAATCCCAAGAACAAAAAAGGGGAAAGGCTAAAACAATAAATGAGACCAATCCAGATCTTCAATATAGTGCATTAGGCTCAATATGTAATTAGGACCTGAGGCAGAATCGGAGCCAACAGTTGCATGCCATATTGTAGGTCACAAAAAAAGTTGCCGTTGGCTGGATCCCGCCCGCG
>JANHFT010002995.1:122322-133748 GCA_032467955.1 Pseudoxenodon macrops | reverse complement strand
ACTAAAATATGTAAAAAATTACATGTGGAAATGAAATGTGAAAATGAACTCTATGGAAAATAAAACACTTTTTGCAAAAAAAATAAAAAATATATTTGTTCATGTTTATTTTCTATCTATATAAAATATAATAAAACTGATATTTAAAAGGTGGGAATTGCATCTCGGAAAATCAACCATTTTGTTTCTGAATTTTAGGGTTGGAAGAGAGGTTGCTCACCTTGAAACATGCATATGAATAATTGTAACTTCTGTCATTTGATACTGTGCAGTATGTGAAGATAAATTTGCACCATCTCTCTTTCGTCCTGATGCTATAAGCATGCAACACATCCACTAGATGTGATATATAAGATCTCCTTAGTATACAACTTTTACAACATTTTTGTTTGCTAACAGAAGAATAGCCTGCTCTCATTCTGTGGCAAAGAAAATGCCTGCTTTTTCTTTAACCCAACTTTAACCCTCATCTTTAAAACATTTTTTTAATAAATAAGCAACAAAAACACATAGATTTAAGTTGCTATAAGATAGCTTTGCATGAATAAACCTGTCATTTGTGCAAGATATGAATTAATTTAGGAAGCAAAAATAAATGCAAAGCAGTTTCACTGCTAGTGGTGGATTAAGCTGAATACATTTGTTTTAGGATATGTGTTATATATCAACATTATGGTAAAAATGATACTTTAAGCAGGAGATTCTGATTTATGACCTATATGTAGCCATATTTTACTTGCTAACAAATAAGTAACAAAACCTAGCAATTTGGACTAAGAAAACCTAGCAGTTCGGAGTGTGGTATGGTATTTGGTTTTCGGTCATTCAGAAGGCATCGGATAATGATGTACAAAATGCTCCAGTTTCAAACAGTTCTGAATTTAAAATGTCCTATTTTGCACCTTGGAACAATGATTTTGCATTCCAAACACGAAGTGGAAGTGTTTTGAGCTTCAAGCAGTTGCTTCAAGATTGAAATGCTTCCAAGATTATTCAAATAACCCATACTGAATTGAAAACAACTGTTTCAAACTCAATAGGGCATTTACATTCAAAACTAAATTCAAAACATTTTCATACCCTCAACAGTCAATGAAAAATTCATCAGGTCCCAACAATATTCCTAATCAGAGGTAACATTAGGTCCTTAGAAAAGGGACAATAAAGCAAGATGTAGTGCAAAATTTCAAAAGCATCCAAGTCACAAGGATCACTATAGGGAAGGAGGGGTCCTGAATCTGCATTCCATATCTGCTGAAGAATATTAAATATTTTATTGCTATACATGAGGTCAGGAAATAGCCAGATAGTATATAGGAGAAAGCTTGACAAGTTGAACCAGGTAAAGGGAACATTTCAACAATAGAGAGTTGTACCAATAGAATTGTATTTGCAAGAAACGTTCCTCAGCTTTAACCATTTTTCCCTTTCCTATATACATTTCATTTTTCATCACAATTTAATGCTTATTTGTCCAACAATATTATTCCATTGAATTAAATATGGAATTGGCTCTAAAGCTTATGCTGACTAGTGCCCACACGAGAGCCGTTACTTCCTTCAAAACTGGCTTATGTAATGCCATTAGAGAGGTTTTAACTAAAAGGAAACATGCAGTTATGCTCAGCAAATCAAGCAGCCATGTTTTTACTTCCATTTCCATTCTCCAGAGAGATCCAAATAACTGATAAAATGAGTGGGATATTAACTGCTGGATTAAAAAGCTATAGACTCCCAGAGAAAAATATTACCTGCAGCCATATGTAAAGGCATTTTATGGAAACCCCCTGCAGACAGAAATAAAGGCTGCACATGTTACACAGGGACAGCCATTTTGGTACCATTTAAGGAGAAACAGGCATGAATTTAGAGAGTTATTGTCTGGAACCAAGATTCCTTTAAGGAAAGGGGGGGGTGAATTTGCAGAGCAGTCTGGTTTCCATGTCTCCCTCTTTTAATCATGTGTATTATTTCTTTGAACTCAAATCGATAGTGTTTTGACATTAGGAAGTCAATAAATAAGTAAGTAAATAACCAAGTATGTACAGTATGTATTAACAGTGAATTTAAACAAAGAGTTGAAGGAAAGTTAGGAAAAATGACTGAAAATTGGGCAATTTCACTCATTTAGGGATTGCTATGAAAAGCAAGAAAATAATTTGGATCTTAAGAATTTGGGTACCCAGGGAGGCAGGACAGAGGAAAATGATGCATAGATAAACAAGGAGAAATAAATATAGAAATTACAGGTGGAAATAAGGTAGTTTTTCACCAGACCACAGAAAATCAACAAAGATATATGAATTGGGGCCTTATATTCAAAAAAAGTTCATAGAACTGACAAGGAGAAATAAAACTTAAACATTTGAAAAAGAAATGTAAAAATATGGAGTTGTGGATCCACCCAAACCTAGAGATACTGATTGATGCAAGCAAGAGTTTGACCAGAGTGAAACCAAGCATGGATGAAATAGCTAGGAGAAATAAAAAGATTACTGCAATAGGAATCTATTAGGGGAAGAGACAGAAACATATGTAAAACCTCAACTTTGGGTATGGCAGGAAGGAGGGAGAGACAAGGAGGAATGAGAAGGGGGAAATGAATCGTATTTGGAACTAGCAGAGACTCCTCACCCCCCACCCTTTTCCTCATGACAGCAAGGTTACTCATGGCAAAACTCATGAACAAGAGATGAAGAAGGAAGACATGAGGTTTTGTGCAAGAAATGCCAGATCAAAAATTGGCAGCTGTGTCCATGTGATGCAAAACTCAGGGAGTTTACAGGTTAGGAGCTGAGAAGCAGTTTAGAAATTTGACCCAGGAAGAGAAAAAAAATGGGCTGAAGATTTACTGCAAGCGCTATAGCTTAGCAGAGGAACATAATGAGTGCATTATGGAATGGGGGAGCAAGGGTAAGAGTGGCTTACTTAGATGGCCTAAAAGGGAGCGAGGTCCACTGTTAGAACTCCCCCTTTGGGTTGGCAGCAGGCTTGATGAGTAAATAATCCAAGAGCTACAAGAATTTCTGCTTGGAAAATCTCTGGGGGATTCAGCTCATAAACCCAGGACCAGCTCCATTGTCAAACAGTAGATAAATTGTACATCCTGTTTATTTACCACCAGGGTCCCTAAATGCAAGGGGGAAAGCACATGCACCCCATTCCCTTCTTTCACTTGCGTTTTAGATCTTCCTTCTGGAGATCCCTCACTTGCTTCCCCATAGCCACTTGTTCCTCCTCTTCTCTTCTAGGGCAATCTACCCCTTACTTGCAGTGTGTCCAACAGGCTCTCTGAATGCCGGTGACTGCAACAGGCACTTCCATTAAGACATTTTGCATATACAATCTTCTTCCCACTCCTTGCCCAATTGTTGGACCTGGTCTACACAATGCCAGCGGAATGAAATGGTGGGAGTGATGGCATGCCTTTATGCTGCTACCTGTAGTTGCAAGACCCTCTGCAGTTAATAAAATCCCCTGCAGTTAATAAGCAGATACACATGTAGTAAAAAGGTTGTAAGAGAGAACTCCAAAATGACACTAGCCTACCTCGTATGCTTAGTCTCCCATTTCTGGATGCTGCCATCTCATGTTTAACCACATTGATCAGGCTAATCAGTCAAATTAGGAATAGCTCCTTTTTATTACAACCATCCCTTCAACAACCCTAAAAGCTGCATCTTGAAAGCATCATCATCATCATGACACTCTATAAATCTGCAGAGAACTATTACTCCCACACAGACACACACACACTCTTTCTTTCTCTCTCTCTCTAATTTCTCTAATCCCCTGCATACATGCAACCACCAACTCTACATGATGACTCTCTGCATTCAACATCTGCTCAGTCACATGTTCTTCCCTTGCTAATGGCAAGGGAAGCAGGGAAGGTTGTCAGGCAGATGCTTTTGATATCAAGGAATACATCCAAATAATGGAAAAGACAGAAGGAGGCATCATTTCCTGGGTTACACTTTCCTTTCACTTGTATACTGAGCTGGGCTGGTTCTACCCTACAGATATAAATCATCTGGTCAGCAATATGTATGTTTCATGTACTTTGGAATCTACTTTACAAGGGCATTTCCCTTTCTAGATTCATACCTGGAGCAAATTGGGCAAGTGGGAGACTTCCAGAGGGAAAGTACTGTGAATCATCACCCATATGATGAGTGCAAAAGCCTAGGCTTTGTGTTGGTGCATAGCAAGGATAGTTTCCTGAACATTTTCACTGTCCGTTTTTTTAAAGCAAGTCTTTCTCTTTAGTGATTGGGAGTGATCACAGAGAGGAAAATGTTTTCAGAAAACTCTGGCCACAGGTGAACTTTGATGCTGAAGAATAAGATTTCTATGTAGTCATTGGACCTCCCCAAGATTAGCAGATGCAAGAATATCTGATAAGTGCAAACATATACATAACTTTTACAAGAGTTATGTTCATGTAAGTATGCAATTCTGGGTCTTTATCACAGGGGGATAAAGGATCAACAGCTTTACCAGGATGCTTCCATGTCTCAATGTTGGTTTTGAGCTATAAAATCTTGTATATGGGGCTGGCGCTTTTAGAATTCAGAAGGGCTGTTTTGTTAGCTGTGCTGTGCTACTTTAATGATCCCTGTTGTTTTAAATTGATTGTTTTATGATATTTATGATGTTTTTATGTGAGCTGCTCAAGGTTTGTAGACTCGGGCAGGATATAAATTATGCAAATAAATAATCTGGATTATGACAGATTGATAGCAATGCACCACTAACACAAAACAAAACCTAAGCACACACATTCTTTTTTTCTGCAGTTCTGTAAAATAATCAAACATTTCTAGACTGCCTTTGTAAACAATTAATTCTGAAGAAACTAGTTATTTACTAGTGGCAGGCTAGAAATGTTTATTTACTTTACAGATGGAATAATTAGTGAACTAGAATTTATCTTCTGTTCATTTACATTCAAATAAATATTAAATACTGAGACTCAAAATGTTAATAACTGGGATTGTCCATCAAAATAACCAAGTGGATTAGGTGGCCTTTCCCCCACTGATTCCAGAGTGGACATATATTACCTACTTTTTTTTTCCTGCCAGTCCTAGACCCGACCTGGCTGCCTGCCAAACTATCAAGGCCACTGAGTTCCTTGGCACTGATCTCAGAGGCCATGCCCTTCATCCAGCCAGCTCATCTCATGCCTAGATTTTCCCCTGGGGGCAAAGCAGCTGCGCAAAGTAAATCAGGGTTTGATTAACAAATTATTAAATTCAAAATAATTCATTTTCAATGCAAAAGGGTAATGCTGGAGGATGTCTTGGATTAAGCTTTCTTCAGGTGGGATGTTTGTGCTAAGCTTTTTGCTCTCTCTTAGAGTTATTGTTCTCCTTCCAATGCAGGGCTTGTGACTTATGAACTAACATTAACCTTGGACTCTCCCCTGCCTGCCTCATCCCCTCCCCAGCTCTAGGCTTATTTCGGAATTAGCACCAGAAGACCAAGCAAATGGTCCAAACATCCTAAGGGACTCTATCTTAAACTAATAGGATTGTCGGACCTTGATAAGGCAATCCTATAGGTACAAAAAGTACAGAAAGTACAGAAAAAAGCAACAGAATTCAATGGAATTGAAAGGCACATGGAATTACAGCCTGAATAATCAACACCAAGAAAATGTTGACTAGAGAACCCAAATCAAATACATTCCCCCATCTTCCCAATATAAGACAGGAATAGGTATTCTTGGCTGAATTCATAGGTCAGATTGTATTAAGAATACCCTTCCAAAATAGCATTACATATAGAAGTCATCATAGCATCAGGATAAGAGATTATGAATAATTTTTAAAAAAAAATCTCATAGCAATAGTACTTTCAAGAGATCTTGAAAGTCTGATCTCAGTCATCAGCATAGTTTGCCAGAGGCAATGCCATTTTAGGGCTGCACTGACATTTAAGTTAGCATCTTTTTAGCTCGCCCTTTTAACAATCCCACAATTACCCTCTTCCCACCTCCCCAAAACAAGGGCATTTCAGGCCATTGCCCCTGGCCAGACATTAGTCCTGCAAGGCTTCCAAGGCATCTTGGATAGCTATTCTGTACCTACTTGAAGAAGTCTTCCTTGCAATAGACACTTCCAGATCTGGAAAAGCAACGTTCTGCCAGCTGCATCTGGCAATCTGCACACTTGAGGCAGGAGCCGTGCCAGTGTCGATCAAGGACTTTCAGGATGAACTTATCCAAGATATGCTGGTTGCAGCCAGCACACTGGGGGATTTCTGGCAAAGGAAGAACAAGGACAATATCAGCAACAAACAACAAACATTTCGGCAAAGCAAGGGTGGGTTCTACTTAACTTCCCTACCGATTCAGGGTCGCGCCAGAAGTGTGTGTTTTGCATGTGCGAGAGACCGTAGCAAGCATGCATATGCCCCCTTCATTCCCGGGTTAAAATCATCTGCGCATGCGCAGGAGGCTTTGCACGTGCGCAGAGGGTTATTTTCGATTAAATTTCGCTCCGGTGGACGGATTTCAAGCCGGAGGACCGGTTCGGGGAGGTTGTCCAGCCATCCGTCGCTGTCGGTTCGGCGAATGGGGGGAAATTCCCACCATCGGTTCTAATGAACCGGTCCAAACCAGCAGGAACCCACCTCTGCTGCAAAGCATGAAAAGACTGTAGTGAGCAGGCACATCTGATTGGTGGAGGGGACTGGGTGGGGGGATTTAATTGTGCACAAGCACATGGGAATGAGTTTGTAAGTTTAACCCTGTTTTATTATTTCCAACTTAAAATTCTCTTTCCCACATTTTTCCCCAGTGAGGGGAATCTGCAGGAACCTGAACATGAAGATCACATGGAATGTCCATTTTTAACAGGGGGGAAAGTGCAAAAGGGCAACTGGTTGCCTCCAGTTTTTATCAGCCCCACTTGCTGCTATTAAATTCTAAGCAGCAACAATTCCATGCCACCCCCTCCACCCCCCACCATTTCCATGTAGATTCTAGTTAGTATAATATTATGACTGGAGAAGATTCAAAGGCTTCTATACTTTACAAACAAATCTGGCTTCTTTAAAGTCAACATCTTGCTTGTTTTGTATCATTTAAAAAGTTTGGAAACTTTTATAATGCAGGTTCAGACTGAAGTTCATTTACAGGTACTCCTTGACTTACAACAGTTCATTTAATGACTGTTCAAAGCTATAACGACACTGAAAAATGTGATTTATGACCATTTTTCACAGTTACAACCTTTGCAGCATCCCCATGATCACGTGATCAAAATTCAGCTGATTGGCCACTAGTTCATATTTAAGACTGTTGCTTTGTCCCAAGGTCATGTGATCACCTTCTGATAAGCAAAGTCAATAGGGAAGCCAGATTCACTTAACAACCAGGATAGTAAATTGTCAATTGCAGTGATTCACTTAACAACTGTGGCAAGAAAAGTGGTAAAATGGGACAAAACGCACTTAACAAATGTCTCACTTAACAACAGAAAGTTTGGGCTTAATTGCAGTCGTAAGTTGAGGACTACCTGTATTTAATTGTAGTCGTAAGTTGAGGACTACCCAATGTAAGACCGAATACAAGTTCTATCATCTATTCATCCATAAACCATTGGTAATTTTTAAACATTTTAGGCTCTGCAGCTAGAAAAGCCCAAATTCTGTAGTCAAATTGTCAAATTTGGGAGGATGTAATATGTTATTTATGCAGTTCACAAAAATTAAAGAGCAAGACATCAAGGCTAGGGTAAAACTGGAAAGCACATAATAAGTAGGAACAAGAAACTCATGTAGGATCTATGTTCCTTTTCCCCCGATTTTAGTTTGTGATTTCTTTTCTGAAATTAAAGCTGCAATGTTCAGATTTCTGCTAAGGTAAACCATGTTTATTAAGGATATTCAGAAACTTCCATAATATATTCTTATCACTTTGGATCATGAGCAAAATTCAAAAGAAAAGTAACATTACAGTTTGATCTGTTTCAGTTTCTTGCCATCTAAAATAATTTCTGTTTTTCTTATCATATGCAACTGTGGGCAAACGCTTTATCAAATGTTTGATTAAAACAATAGCCAGACAAAATGACTCACAGCATAACAACCACCTTCATAGTCTCCTCTGGCCATTAAGGCTGTGCACCATTGTAAAAATATGCAGATTCTTAGTTTTCTAAACTAGAAAATGCTTAAAAGAAACTAAGGAAAAACCATGTTGATTCAGTGAAAATAAAACTATTGCTTTTAAAGGCTTTAGGATTTTTTAAATATTGTCATGACAACTCTCTTTTCAACGGTTTTCTATTTTTGCAATGTAAGATCTTCATATTATTAATGGATGGGGTTTTTTTGTTCCTTCTTTATATCATGTTGATCATTCTGCTCTGAAGAATTAGTTGTACGAACCATCCTTTAAAAATCCTTTCCAAATTCAACACATCCTCCCTCCCTCCCTCCCTCCCTTCCTTTTGGCACAATTCCTTGAGTCAAACTGTGGAATCCAGACATTTAATAAATGACAATTCTACTACAATCATTTTCATACCCCAGGAAACTTCACCTGCTAATTTCTGTCTGACTGATTTCTGTCACTAAAAGCTAGCAAGAAATGGTTTGGAAAGAATAGCACACTAAGTTTGGATTCCATCCTGAGAAATCATGTAATTGGTGACCTACATTTTCCCAAGAAAAATGAAAAATTTGACGTAATATTACAATAGAAATGTAGTACATGTCACCATAGTGGGAGAAGCTGTGACTCATGTGCCTATTCAATCCAGATAGCAAATAAGGATGGTGACTTTCATGGCTTCATCTACCCAGTCTTTCTTTTTTTTTAATAATGTTTATTAAAGTTTTTTAACATCAACGTACAAAAACTTACAAAACAAACAATAAACAAATAAACAGAAGTACAAAAACAACAATATATATCTTTAATTTGAGCTTATTCCTATATATATCGTTATATTAAGTCTCTTTTAACTTTCCAACTCCTCTCCGTTATGTTCATCTTTACATACATCTACAAACAAGGAGTGAATTGTTAAATTTACATTCTTTACTTATTTTTTTCTATTGTATTTTATGACAATGTTTCAATTTTTTGTTGTTCTCCAGCCATCTATACCACTTATTCCATATTTCATAAAATTCCTATTCCTCTTTGTCATGTATCTCCATTGTAAGTTTACACATTTCAGCACATTCTAGAATTTTTTGTATTACCATCGCATTGGTGGGGATATTTTCGCTTTTCCAATTCTGGCGTAAGCAATCCTGGCTGCAGTTATCATGTGGAGTGTTATGTATCTATCCTCTTTCTTTCCATTCCCTCTAATAATTCCCAGTAAAAATAATTCCGGCTTCAAGTCAATTTCTTTTTCTATAATTTCTTCCAGCCACTTTTTAATTATTTTCCAATATGTTTTTGCTTTGGGGCAGGTCCACCAGAGATGGTAATATGTTCCTTGCTCATGGTTGCATTTCCAGCACTTTGGTGATAGACCCGGAAACATTTTTGCCAATCGTGCTGGAGGTAGATGCCATCGATAGAACATTTTATACATATTCTCTTTGTAGACCACTGCCATGCTTAGTTTATAATTTAGAACCGAAAGTTTTCAAATTTTAGATCCCATTCAGCCAAGTTAATTGTGTATCCAAAGTTTTGCACCCATGCGACTGTTGGGTGGTTTTTTACCCTCCGGAGGGTAAAAAAGGGCCCCACAAGCAAACCGGAAGTCCGTTCCTGAACTTCTGGTTTGCCCATAGGGTCGTTTTTCGTCTTCAGGAGGCTTCCCTGAAGCCTCCAGAGGGTGAAAAACAGCTCAACGGGGAAAAAGGAAGTCCCGTTGGGCCATTTTTCATCCTCTGGAGGGCACAAAATGGCCCATGGGGGGGGCGTGTGCATGCACAGTACAGTGTGCGTGGGGGGGTGGTTGCGTGCTGGCACGCAAGAAGTAAAAGGTTCGCCATCGCTGCTATAGATAGATACAAATAGATTCTTCAATTTTCAATTGATTTTCAGTTTAGGAATAGGTTCATATTCTTGTTTACTGGTGGTTTTTGACTTATCTACTAAGATTAGCCAAAAACTGAAAAGCTCTGAAGTCTATATAGTAGGTCCAAAATATATTCTGCTTGACATAGTGGGTTCATATGTGTCTACTTCAACTATCCAACTAGAGATACGGCAGTGTCTTAAGATAAGATACTTACAGTGAGGATTTTTATAACAATATGTTCTTGATACTCACTTTGGGTGTGGTGATTGAGGTTCTTTGTGGCCCTGAAGGCTTTTTCCAAATAGAGTGTAAAAATATTCATATTATTTTCAACTGGCATGACTGGTTCCTGCGGAAATTTAGGAGGGTCCTGCAGTAATACATCAGGCAACACCTTGAAGCTGTGTATTCCCACACTTTTAAATCAATCCCATTGGAGTGAATAGAAGAGATCCAGTACCTCAGTATGTTTTACTTATTAACTGAATATATTTTTATTCTGATTTTTAGAAATCTGTCACGTTGACTGATATCAGTAAGAGCAACAGGCTCTAACAGGATATCTCTACATTAGTGATGGGGGTAAAGGCAAAAATAGATATGGAAGATCATTTCTAGACTGAAAACAAGCAGTCAATATTCTATTCTATTTTAGTTTTGTTGTTCTTTTCTTGTTTTAGTGATTATTGGTAGACTTTTACTTCTGTGGTTATAGCCTAAATTCTCTTCTCATTGACTCTTGCATTTTCAAGGAAAGACCTTCAAGGAGACATAATCTTGCTGGCAAAATAGGAAAAGCAAAATCCATTCATACTATCTGATTAATGGTTAGGATGACTTTTACATTTAATTCAGTTAAAATATATATCGACTTAAAAGATTTTTTGACTGCAGTTAGTTGCTGTAATTTTTTGACTACCGTAGATATCCTAGATTCTATTTTGTATACAACGCTACTTGATTTTCCACATGTAACTTCTCCAAACATAAAACATATTTCCAACTGGCTTTTTTTTTTTTCAGATGTGTGAAGTCAAACCTATTTCAATAAGCTTTGTAACTGATATTAGTCCACTGTTATGTCTGTAAGCTGTATCTACAAGATTCTAAGATTACATATTGTTATAGGAATATCCAAAACCTTTAGGCTTGCATTGATAGCCCCAGGAAAAATTATAATACATATATACTTGCAAAAATGGTGGGAGAGGAGAAGGAATAGCTATAGCAATAGCACTTAGACTTATATACCACTTCATAGTGCTTTTACAGCCCCTCTCTAAGCGGTTTACAGAGTCAGCATATTGCCCCCAACAATCTGGATCCTCATTTTATCCACTTCTGAAGAATGAAAGGCTGAGTCAACCTTGAGCCGGTGAGATTTGAACTGCCGAACTGCAGCTAGCAGTCAGCTGAAGTAGCCTG
>JANHFT010002995.1:102678-122222 GCA_032467955.1 Pseudoxenodon macrops | reverse complement strand
GAGATTTTCTTGTTCATCCAATATTTCTTTGTACGTAATAATCCTTTTTTGATCCAACAGATTCGGATAAATTATTGGCTCAATTGTTGATAACCATTTTGGTATTTTTGTATAATGTTTTTTTTAAATTTTTTAGCCAAATCTCTAACAGTGATCCTCTTACTTGATGCCTCTGAAAATATGAATGCATCCTATGTTTTCCTTCTCATATAAACGCGTGCCAGCCTAATTCTATGTCATAACCTTCTATTGTGAAAATTCTTCTGTTTCTAATTGTATCCATTCCTTTAGCCACGTTATTGCTGCTGCTTGATAGTAAGTTTTCCAGTCGGGAAGTCCGAAACCCCCTTTCCTTCTATTGTAATAATTTTGTTTTTATACGTGCCTTTTTCTTTGCCCAAATGAATTTGACTGCTATTTTATTTAGTTTTGTAAAAAAAGCTTTTCTTTAATCTTATTGATGCAATTTGGAACAGAAAAAGTATTTTTGACAAAATGGACATTTTTATGGCTGCTAATCTACCCCTTAACGATAGTTGCAATTTAGACCAATTTTCCAAATCTTTACGTATTTTTTGTATTAGTTTTGTATAATTGTCATCCTTTTTTGAACTGCATTTTGCTGTTAACCACAGGCCTAAGTACTTTACTTTTTTTAGTGATCTTAATATCCAATCTTCTTTCTAATTCCTTATTTTGATTCTCCATCAAGTTTTTGGTTATTATTTTTATTTTATTTTTATTTATTTTTAGTCCCGCTACTTTTCAAAATTTCTCTATCTCATTAAGTAAAATTGGTCCCATTTCCAATGCTTCTTCCAAAATGAATGCCATATCGTCTGCAAATGCTTGTACCTTGTATTCCTCTTTCCTGATTTTTAATCCCCTTATTTCCTGATTATTCCTTATTTGTATTAATAATACTTCTAGGGCCAATATAAATAGAAGCGGGGATAGGGGGCATCCTTGACGTACTCCTTTCATTATATTTACTTTTTCAGTCAATTCACTGTTTACTATTAACTTGGCTGTTTGTTTTGTGTATATTGCCTTGATTAATCTCGTGAATCTCCCACCAAATTCCATAGTTTCCAATTGAGTTATAAAAAATCTCCACTCTAAATTGTCAGATGCTTTTTGAGCATCGATAAAAATTAAAGCCAATTGTTTTTCTATATGGTTATCATAATATTCTGAGGTGTCTAATATAATTCTGGTGTTATTTCTTATTTATCTATTTGGGAGAAATCCATTTTGGTCTGAGTGGATCAGCAAATTTAATATTTTTTTCAACCTTTCTGCCATAATTGATGCGAATATCTTATAATCCATGTTTAGAAGTGAAATTGGCGTATAGTTTTCGATTAATTGTTTGTCTGTATCTTCTTTGGATATCAATGTTATATAGGCTTCTTTCCATGATTCTGGCAGTTTTGCTTTTGTTATTGCCTCATTAAATAGACCTGATAAATGTGTTTCCAATGTCTCCTGAAATTTTTTATATATCTCCACTGGTATTCCATCTGGATCGGGCGTTTTATTATTATTTTGTCTCTTAATTGCTTCCCTAATTTCTGTCCTTGTTATTTCGTTATTCAGGATGGTCCTGGTTTCCTCTGACATGATTGGCAAGTTTCTCTCTTCCAAATAACTTTTAATTTCGTCTTTATTAATTTCTTCCCGATTATACAATTCTGTAAAGAAGTTTTTAGTGGTTTTTTGTAAAAATAAATAAATCATATACCCAGTCTTATTATGTTTCATATTTAAACCAGACTTGTACTCAACAGCTCTTCAAATAAAGGATTGTCCTATGTAAAACAGAACACATAATCATCCTATACTTTATAAACCATTTTAACAAGGTACAGAGAAATAAATGAGCTTAGTATTTAAACAGATCCAGCATTCAGGACAGCTGGAGATTAGAAAAATTGGATGGATGGTTTTTGCCTCCATAAGATGTTCTAACCGTCTTAACTATTATTAGGATTTTGGTATATATATACAATACATGAAGGATTTATTTCCACACATGATTGAAATCAGTGCCAAAAATCTACATAGATAATACAAGTCTTACAGATCAAAAATATTTCTTCTTGTGAAACCAGAGACAAGATAAAACCCAGCACTGTTTAAGTTTAGTTTTATAATACCTAACGAGAGGTGGGTTCCTGCCGGTTCTATCCGGTTCTATAGAGTAGGTAGTAACTCCGTGATGATGTCATGGAGCCGGTTCCTTCGATGTCTCCGTGGGCGCCACCATTTTGGATTTTGCTTCTGCGCATGCGCAAAAGCTATTTTTTGATTGCTGCCCGTGCGCGCGCTCAAGGCACGACCCTGAGCGAACCGGCAGTAAGAAGATTCAGAACCCACCTCTGTACTTAACATATATGTTAAAGAAACTCTGCAGAGTTTCCTAGAATTGGTGTAATCTTTGTATTCTTCTGAATGCCATGCATAAATTAAAGATGTCTCTTCAATGGTTATAAATAAAAATAGACAGAACTGCCAATTTTTTGTTTATGTGAGGCCAAGACTAGTGAAGTGCTGGATGAGATGCACTTGGGTTCAAAAGGCTGCTAAGTGGGTAAAGCCTGGCAGAAGGTACCATTTCCCTGAATTTTGACCACTATCCTGCTTTCATGACAAAGTTCAGGTTTATTAGTCAGATCAGTAAAATATAGTCTGATTGTGCACTCTGTCTCTATGAGTCATCTGTCCTGCAGGAGAAATAGGTAGAGTGCACAGCTGCAAAGAGCTGTGAGTTCATGTCTTTTTCTATCTGCCTATAGTTCCAAATAATGGAAGATGTTGTAAAGTCTGCCAGGGGAGATTTCCCAGTAAAAGCAATGCACATAAATTCTAATATATATGTCTGAAGAAAAGATTGATTTCTGAAGAAGCAAACCACAGAGCAGATATGGTGTAATATTTCAAGAGATGTTTATGCATCAGAGGCTTCTTTCTATTCCTTCCCCCTTTTTTCCCTCCTTTTTCGGGGAAAGGAGGCGGTTTTGGAATGACAGGAGACCGACTCACAGTAAATATGAAGAATTTGTTGCCTTTTTATGCCCCTACAAATCCTCTGGATAGCCAAAAAGGCATCTCAGAAGCTTTTGTATTGAAATCCCAATGAAACAGGACCACTGAATGGCTTATTGACTGAGGATATTCTATTGCTTGAAAAAAGATTCTAATTCTCAAGAGGACTGAAAGTGGAATCATGAACCCATCATTACCCCCCACCTTCCTTTAGCTGGCTGAAATAAAAAGCAGGGTCCCAGGGACAGGACAGAAGAGGATTTAAAATCAGGTTTCAGCAATGATGGTAGGAGAGCATTTTCCTGAGGTTATCAGGCTGTCTTAAACAGTGTGTTCTTTCTCAGTTATGCTCTGTCTTCCAACTCCTACCATTAATTTCTTCCCCTAAGATGGCTGCCTAATAAAACCCAGGCCTTTTGTGCATTTTCAACCATCTACCCTATAGGCTTGCTTATAGATTAATGCAAGGTTTTGCAGTACATAAAAAGCTGCAAGAGAGATGGAGAGTATGACTAAAGAAGAAATTATATATACAATAGGAAATTATGCTGATATGTTATAATATAACCTTCCATTCCTAAAACAGTTGTCTTCAGCTGTAAACGTGGGCCTATTGGAAAGTGGTCTTTTTAAAAAACATACAAACATGCTATAGACTCTGATTCCATGGTTTTCATATTAAATACAGTTCATGCTTTCTACCCGACATATAATTTTCTCAACACTAGTTTATTTTCAGTGATAAGAAAAACAGGGAGCAAGCATGGGGATCAATCCCACACCAAGATCTCTGGACTTCAACTGTCCATCGACATTACTGGGATGGTTTGGGATTTTTTTTGTCTTGGTCTTAATGAAAATAAGGAAGATTTGGGGACTGCAGCTATGAAGACAAAAATAACGGCTACACACAAAACACACATGCTGAAATTTTTTAAAAATGGTTCTTATCCCCTTCCACAATGTTGGCATTTACGCTTTGAAGAAAAAGAACGTCCATTAATGCCAACTGCCTGCCTTTTTTCTCAGCAAAATTTAATTGCTCTGTGTTAGGAATGTTACATCTGATTGACTGTGAGAAAAAATTATCTTCTCCATACATTTGATTCTCTTCTTTTCACCCTCCCTAACACATCTCTCTCCCTCGAGGATCGATTTTTGAGAGCACCCTCCTTGTGTGCTCTGACACACATATCAACTAAAAGAACTTGTCTTCTCTGTCTGACACTCCAATTTGGAAAGTTGCATGAGCTGCCTGCTAGAAAACCTATACGGAATTTAATATCTGCAAGATAACTCAAATATTTCAGTTCAGTTTAATTCCTTGATCTAATCCACAAAACTGGCAATAAAATACTATATGCCATTGAAAAGTTCAAAATAATTTTTTGAAAAAACAGGAAATTCCTGGATATGAATATGCAGTAGGGAAAAAAATTAAGTGAAAATATACAGCATATTCCAGATGAAATAGGCTCATTATTATGTCATTACAGAAGTTATGAAGGTTGCCTCTGAAGTGTTGAATGCAGGCTATAATGCACAGGCCTTTTAAATAAACACATTTGCGTTATTCTTCATCATATTCGCCTTTTCTTCTTGGTTTCATGATAATCCCTGAACCTCTTGCCTTTCTTTTTAGTGGATTTTCTGGCCATTTTATATCTCAGATTTCTCTTTAAACCAGCCTTACAAAAATGAGAAAGGCATTTGTAATATAAATGAACTCTCTATCTTATTACTGTAATTCAATTTCTAAAGCTGTTCAATTGCCAAGCAATTTAAGTCATGAAGAATGAAAGAAAAATCCAAATAATAAAATAGGGGGAAGGCAGAAACTTTAGCCATTGCAACCCTCCAAATGAGATTCCAATTCATTATGAAGTAAATTGAGCCTCCTGTCCTCCTGAATTTCTATATTAATTAAACTTTTATCTTAACTTTCCTGTAAGGAATCATCCCATTTTATTTTCATTGCAATTTCAAAATTATATAGTCTGAGAATAACTGCCTTCGCATAACCTTAGGTCAAGATTCTTTGGTAAAATTGTGGTTTTAGGACAATCTGTAGTAAATTCATTTGCTTATACTGCTGGGCCATCATGGATGAATTCATCCACCAGACTGTGCCAAAACCAAGCCTCTTAATGGTTTGATGTCAATTTTGAAACTAATCATTTAGTGCCACAGGTTCACTGTAATACATAGGCATCTATACTTCCAACCTGCAAGACAAGATTGATTTTGCATAATACCTTTCTCTGTAAAATGGTTGTTACCTAGTTGAACCCATGTGCAGTGATCTCATATACAAATGTCATGACTTATGAGCTTGTATCAGGATATAAGTATGTAAAGAACTTTCATGATAACGTCACTGTGCATGTATTTGATTTCAACACCATTTATTATTATTATTATTACTGTTATTCCAAATGCTCATTTAAAAGTCCTGGTTAGCAGTGTAGCATTATGTAAGGCCAGTCACAGTTTGACAAAGGAACAATATATACTTCAGCTTTCAAATGATAATATATATGTATTAAACAAAATCCCAATATAGAAGTTGGTTGTTTTAAAGCAGAATGCCTGTTGCATTAACTAGAAGATGTCAGGAATCAGAAAAAGCCTCTAAACCAGTGGTTCCCAACATGGGGCCCACACCCCACAGGGGGGCAATTTGATTTTTAATGGGGACAATTAGAACCTTGTTTAAACCAAGTTAATGGCCTTGTAGGTTTCCTCCGAGTGAGTAGGAGTTCACTTTTTGAATAGTAAGAATTCTATGTCACAGGGGTGGGTGGGTGGATCAGGATTTTAGAGATGCTTAGGTGAGGCATGGCCAAAAAAAGGTTGGGAGCCACTGCTCTAAACAGAGGCAGGTGGCAATGAAAGTTATATGTTCTATGGCAAAGTAAAATCCTGATTTTTTTGCCATTTTTCTTTCTTTCTTCATAAATAAATAAATAAATTGTTTTTTAAAACATGGCCATTTCACTTTCCCCCATGACACATTTTTTATTTCAAAAACAAGGTATTACATTTAAAACAAACAACTACAAAGACAATAAAAAGAAAAATTACAGGCAAGGCAAAAGAAGAATAAATAAATAAATAAATAAATAAATAAATAAAATGTGTACAACATACACAGAATCAATATTAAACATTGAACATATATTGTCCACCCTCGTTGAATGCTTTTTTACAGAGATCTCTCTGTAAGATTTAAGGAGCTTGCAAAATGGCATTACAAATTCTAATTGAGCATTCAATATCCCAAGATGCCCTATTAATTCACTATCCATGTAATTCTCGGATTGCTATTTATGATATCTATTAAATGAAAATATATAATTATTGTCTGAGCATGTCTTAGGGTTGGGGTTAACAGTTAGTAACAGTTCCTGAACTAACCAAAGCCAATTTCTATCATTCCACCCCAAATTTAAAGGAAAATGCTTCCTCATTTTCAATACAAGCTGTGAGTTTTTGTGGTCAATGTCACCCACCCACCTCAGTCAGAGCCATTGCTACAAGGAGAACTTCCTTGGCTACAAAGAGCCATTCTTTCTGTTTAAAAACTACTATGAACGGTGAAGCCAAAAGAATAGCACATCAGCATTTTTGCAGCCAGAGATCATAGCCAAGTTCGATCTAGATTCTAGGCTGTTTAACTAATTGCAGATCCCTGAAACCATTTCTACCGTGTTTATTAGCCCAGACAAAAAAGACAAAGATGAATCTGAATTCCTACTCCTTTTGCTTCACCAGAAGACCATGCTACTGCTTAGGGATGTATTGTTGTACTTGCCTTTTATACTAAAGCTGGCAGAAGCAGGTAAAAGAGAGAAAGAACAAGTTTCTCTTGAATTCATGAGCTAGGAGATGTGGTGAAGCAAGATTTTCTACTAATGCTCAGCATGAATAAAATTAGATCTGTTAGGGTTGCGTTCCAGATCAGCTGAGTTGGAAATAAAGTGTCTCATTCACCAATATTGTCTATGAGTATGAACAAATCAGGAGCTACTTTCAAACTGGCACAGAATCCTCCTATGGAGGTATCCTTACCTTCAATACCATTTCTATCAATAAAGAGATAACAACATGTAAAACTATTCAGACTTGATTTTTCTTTCTTTAAAACTTGGTTGTTCCATATGACAGGAAATAAATCAACCAAACTATACAATCCACCACCACCCCCAATGACTAGCAAAACATGAAAATAAAACAAGGCTTTACTGAAAAATCTATATGCCCACTTTGACTTTCTAAGTAAAATTATCTGTCCTGAGAAATCTTGCTGAGCAATTATGTAATTTATTTTAACTGTAATAGTAACAGTAAGTGAAATTATACCTTGTGATCAGCTTAAAATGTAATGCTTTAATGCTACAAATATTTCCACTTAATGTTTATAATATGAAATGTTTACTTTATCTTTACAATACAGTACTTTATTAGAATAAAGAAGCTTCTTTTGTATTTGTCTGTTAATAGAAAGTTATCCAGCCCAGTAGAATTAGATTTGTATTGCTATTTAATTGATCAGTTACAAACTAGAGCCACTGGTTAAAGAGCTACATTCTTGAGCCCCAAGTCATGTTATCAATCTTCTTTTTCAAAGCCAATTTACCTCTTTGGTTCCTGGCCCTGAAATTGTAATGAAGCATTGTGGAATCCCTTGAAAGCAGTTTCTTTCCAGAGTTTTCAGTACAAGTGAAGTGGGAAATTCCCTGCTAAGGGAGTTGCAAGTCTTAAATTTTTAAATTTTTAATAATTCCTTTTGAAATTCCTATATCTGTTTTTTTTCTTAATGCATTTTTGTTCAGTATTGGACTGAAAAATAAATAGAAAACATTAAAATGCTAAATATGCCATAGATTGGCCATAAACTGGCCAACATTCTCAGAAATGATTAGGGATTTCAAAAGAGTCTTAATCAGGCACTTTATACATCGTTAATATTAGAACATCCTGTATACCTTGCTTCTGAAATTTCAAAATGCCTCTCTGTCCTTGGTAAGTTGGTAAGGACTTTTTCATGGATGCTTAGGGCATGGAATATGCAATTGTTATTCCGTTGTTGGAGAAAACACCAACTCCATTCCACAGAAGACCTTTGAAATGACACTGCATTGTTCCAGCAACAAAGATTGTGATAATCTGCCACTGGGAAATGGATTCCTTCTGACCAACAGTCTCAGCAGTGGCATACGTATCAGTACTGAGCACTATATGAAATATGATTTCATTTCACAACAATTTATTAGATAATGCCTTCCAAATATCTTCTCCAAATTAGGGCCTGCCATGCACTTTGACGAGCTAGCTAGGAACGGTAGGAAATGTAGTCCTGAACAGGTGGGAAGTACTGTATAGTACTACAGAAAGCTGCTCAGTGACATCATTTGAGATAAATGGTATAAGTATTCTTTTTCCAAATCCTACTCTAATTTATGAGCAAGTTTAAATAATTAAATGTAGTAAGGTACATGTGAAGAAGTCCAACGTAAACTACAATAAAGTTTGTAAGAGGAAATTTCTCAAAAATGAGAAGAGTTTTAAAGAGGAAACTGAAAGGGAAAATCAGCAATATCATATCTCAAAGTATGCTTGACCAAAACAATACTGTATTATAATTTAGGAAAAACACCTTCAAATTCAAGAAGCTGTCAGCAGAAGCAGGATACCAACTATGGAGCTGTGGACTTAAATAAGAAAAAAATATTTTCTTTAAGAAAAAGTCTAAACAAATTGCAGAGATTATAAAATATAGACACATTTCTGGGTTGATTCTTCTACCATTTTTTTTTTGATAAATGATCACATCTGTTTCACAAACAAACCACAGACCTGCCTCTTATTTCCAACAAATCTGTTAGGCTTTTTCTTTGCAATATACACAGAGAGTTATATGTTCTGAACTTGCTTTCAGTGGCCACAGATTTGATTAGGTTACCAGCTAATGGACCTACTCTTTTAACCCTAAGTCAAACACAGTTGAAACATCCAAGAAGATGACTTTGTGGGAAGAGCCTCCCACTCCACACATACTCCCTCCCCCACTGCCCAAGAGACAACAGATTATGTTAGCCCTCTTTCCACTTTCTACTCAAACAATATTGTTACTGGGATAGATGGAATTTGTGTGAAGTGGGAAGAGATGTCCAAAAACTATTTTAACACTTTATTGCTGCCATGTATAATAAGAGAATCTTGATTTCTTCTCCCCCTTCTTTACATCAAAGAAAATCAAGGTGGAACACAATCTTGAGTTTCTTTCTCACTCACTCCTCCTCCAGAGCTAAGTTAGTGTTTAACTAATGCCTCTTGTTCTTTCTTCAGGACTATTTTTATTTTCCTTTACATCAGAAGTGGGTTCTAAATCTTCTTACTGCTGGTCCACTCAGGGGCATACTGCGGCTGCATGTGTTTTGTGCGCGCGCATGCTCAGTGCTTTAAAAAAGCTTATGCGCAGAAGCAAAATCCAAGATGGCGGCGTCTACAGCGCCACCAAAAGAACCAGCTCGGGGGCGTGGCAGGCCTGGGTCGCTAACAGTTCTAGCGAACAGGGCCACCAAGTTACTAATGGTTCGGTAGAACCGGACCGGACCGTTAGGAACCCACCTCTGCTTTACACGTCCCCTCTGGTTCTGTCAACTTTTCCTTCTAGGCTGGAAAATATACAGATCTGAATATTGTAGCAAGAAAAGGTAGGGTCGCTATATGCACTTCAACCCCATTTCAATTTTGCACCTATCTGCCTTTGTAATTCTACCTGTGAATTGTGACTCTTGACTCCTCTTACCTTTACCTTGCTTTTAGAGTTTTGTGGCATTTTATCCAGGGCAGATTTAAAAAGTGATATTAATTAAGTGACACAGAAACTTTTGAATTTTGGAAATATTGATTATTTCCTTTTTAGTTTCCTCAATTCAGGTTGTCTGTTCTATATCCAACCAAAGCCAACACTTTAACTATTTTTGGGTTCCATGCATTCAGTATTCATCATTTTCAAGAATTTTGACCAACTGACAGCGAGTGGCTTCTGAATTAGCAAATGATTTAAAAAAGAATCATAAGCATTTCTTTGTAACAATGTGGTAACAAGGTCATATAAATAAATAGGCAATGAAAAAAATGAGGAGGAATGAAGGGAAATATAATAGCCCAAGTAAAATAGACAGGGGAAAAACAGAAATAAAAATATACATAAATTATAATTTGTAGATATGCTTTCCAGATGGAAATTGGGGGTTTTCCTTTAATTTGTCTGTGATTTGCATCTTCTTCCACCCATCTTTTTCTTTGTCTTTTTGTTTATCCTGCCCATACAATGAAAAAGACTCCTAGTGATTGGTGAAGGCACCAATGTTCATTCATCAGTTTAGGAAGAGGTTCAAAAATTTCAATAGAGAACGCCAATTTTCTGAGGATTAACTAGGAGATAGATATATTGTAAAAAGACTATAACTAAATTTATGGTTAAATTTGGCAAGAAGATATAGTCAATCAAGTTGATGGGAAGAAAAATCAACCACCCCTGGAAAGTAGATTCTGGTATGAACTCACTCATTTGCACTCCCCATAAAATAGTGCCGTTTTTTAGTGTTCTGCAGACCCAGGAGAAAGGAGATTGCAAGTTATGCTCACTTCCTTATTTTGGGGGCCTCCTCATGTATTTCGATGAGGAATATGGTGACAGTGCCATAATTAATGCAGAATTCAGCTCTATAAATGTTTTATTTCCCTTAGTCGAGACTGCGTAGGCTTCCCAAGATGTCAGTGAGTTATACAGCTCTTCCCCATAAGTGGCAATGAAAACTTTATAGCATCACTGACATTGCAGATTTTGTTTATGCCACCAATTTTAGTTCCCCTTTTTAAAAGAAAATAAAATCCAATAATGGTTTCTCCTTGAAGTGCATTAGTTACCATAGAAACAGTGATGTCGCTCAAATGGGCAGAACTTGAACATCACCCAAAAGTACAGCTTGAAGGAAATGATAGTTCTCCTTGAGCTGGAGCCAAAGTTGGCAATGACTTGTCCTAGTCAATGACAGGAAGTTGTTGTGTACATAACAGGAAGTAGAGTATTTTAATGACATCATTAATACTTTGCAAGTTAGAAATTAGAGCAGTATGGAACGCAGGAAAATTAGAGCTACCAGATTTAATTAGTAGATTAATTTATTTACTCTATGATTTAAATGTATTTATTTATAACAATTTAGCATTCATACAGTACTTTGAATGTTAAAACTTTTATAGGTATTATAACATGACTCTTTTACATTTCTGTATGGTCCTTACCATTATGGAGGTAGGGATGGCAATATTCATGCTGTAATCTCTACCAATAGCATGTTACTTGAAGTATGTACAAACAATAAACAATAGTAATAAATTAAATAATAAAATCAATTTGTATTGAAACACAGTAATTAAAACAACATGCCTGAAACAATTTGGACACATCAAGCAAGGTGCATCATAGTATCTATATCTCTTTGATATACTAATACTGATCAGACTGTCTCTTATCATTTAAGAATTTCTTTCTGGGCAGAAGGTTAAGAGAGGACTAAGTCAACTATGTTCCAAAATATTACGGGTTTTACCTTATCTGAGATTGATAGATTTTCACTGAGAAATCCAAAACTTATATTTATCTGAATTTTTACACATATTCTTTTATTTTTCCTTTTTATAATGTAAAATAAAATTATGTGAAGCATTATATTACAGAATATTTAATGCCATAATAAATAAGTGAAATATAAACAGTCTTGAAAAAAAGCATTAATTTTATTCCATTGGTTCTTCAAATATGCTTTCCCTAGTTTTTATCTTCCTTTTCCTTATTCTTTCATTAGAAGATCATCTTGTGTTACTCCAATTGCTCAGACTAACCCTTATTTTAAGATGTAAGTTTCAAGTCACAGTAAAACAGAAAGCCTAACAGATCTTGGATGCCAATTTTCTCAACAAAGTGCCCTTGATGCAGTAGGTTTTCTCAATTCTGATAAGCATGTCATGAGTAAAAGCAAGGTCAAATACCCCTAACCATATCTGAGGGCAAATTTGTTTACAGTACAGAATGCAATGGAGGCTGAAGGTTTTGGATTCCAACAGATCTGAATGAAGAGGATCTTGTCAGGAATAGATAATCCATGAGTGCTGTATAATACTAAGCTTTTGCTACCTGAGATGATGCGTCACTCTGACTGATGGTAGGTTTTATAGAAAGCCAATAAAATTGCAACAATAAAATAAAAACCATCACAGTAGTGCAAAAGGGGAGAAAGAGAAGGCAAAGTCACAGTGTGATCTAAAACCTAGAAATGACTGAAATGATGTTTCCTTTGGCAAGACAGTGGGAAAAACCCTAATAAAACTTTGCCTGTAATAATTGCATCCTGGGCTCTGCTTCTGAGCTGAGAGAGCTTCCAGGAAGTATATCCAGGTGAGCAATGGAACTCTGAGACAATGCCACATTTTAAAAGTCATTAGCAATCTTTAAAGCTGCAGTATAGTAACAGAAAAGCAATGTTGCCTGGGCATGCTGTGCTTCCTGCAATCCATTTCTGCCCATTTCCAATGCAGATGACAAGAATACCTTTCCAAATTCCATGTGGCTAATCATAATCTCTGACTTGTATAAAGTCATAGCATCCTTCAATAGCATTTTGCATATGTAAAGAAAACACACTAATAACAATAGCAACACAATTCATATTGTCACTGATAAGAGTGTCCTTGCTAAATTCAGTTTTAGGATTCATACATGAAACAAAGATAGGTTATAGGGCAATGATACTCTTAATTTATTATCCCAATTTCATCCAAGTCAGTCCAGTTATGCTTCTGTAAGTGTTCCATTATGCAGAGGTCCATAATTCAAACAAAAATGTGTCACCTCTGACTGGAAGATCAAAGTATAGAAGCAATTAAAAGACTGTTGGGTTAAAGCAGATTGATTGTGATTGATTCACTCCTAAAAATATCAAATACTTCCTGAGAATTACTTTCCTTACTTAAATGTGGTATTTTTAACATATTTTTAGTTTTGAATGCATGAAGCAGAAGATTTAAATAGCAGCTCTATTACACTTGGGAAAAGTAATAGCTGGTATTGCAAAGATATTGGGTGGGGTGAGGATTCCCTCTGTGCCCTCAAAGAGGAGGTTAGCTAAATGAACACTTATTAACAACTAGAGACAGAATTGCAGTGATTAATTGATAATTGGAAGAATAAACAGCAAGCCAAAGCAATCTCCAACTTAAAATATGGGCATATAAAGACCTCTAATCCACAACTCAGCCAAATATTGGTCTAGAAAGTCCTTCCTTTCAACAATATAGCACACTTATTTTAATCTGAGGTGGATTCACAATGGGAATAGTGATTCTTCTCTCGGCCGACCAGGCCACAAGCTTAATGTTGATGGTGACTGAAACCATGATTGTTATCAATAATGTAACAGGATAAAAAGTATAATCGGTAAATCTATTGCATATTCTACCAAATTTAAGGTTCAAATTCTTTTAAAGGGCTTTTGCTTTGCCCTGGTTATCTGTCAGTCATCCCAGTGCTTTCATCTAGAACCTTGGAGCAGCATTGGCTGTTATCCACAATACAATCTCCATATATTCTTGTTTCTGTAAGAAAAGAAGAGTCAGAGACCCCTTGACAAGTTTCATAAAAGTTTCAGAATGTCAAGCTAAGCTATTTCTTGCTGTTTCATTACTATAACTTGAAAACATATTCAACAACTTTTTAAAACCCAAGACAATGTATCTTGCAACAGTCCCCACACAGTAACCTTTGTTTTATAGTGATCATGAACAATTTAATGTTGATTTCAAAGGAGGCTTCTTTGTTTGCATATTAATACCATAATATACAGGCAGCCTTCCTCCTGCTAACTTGTGGCATTGACCTGCCTCTGAAGCAACTAAAGATAACTTAAGATGCTAAAGAGACACAGTTTAATTGCTCATCTTGCTTCATATGAAAAAAAAAAACCAAAGTGCAGCTCATTCTCAAAGCCAAGGGTTCTTCCCAAAAGCCCTTCCAGCATTACATTCAGAGTTCCTATTGAAAAGAGACATTCAACCATAAGCACCAAATGCCACCGATGCATTTGGAGTGATGCACTGATGCAGACTCCAGCATCAGCTAAATATCCCAGCCTGGATCCTTTGGTAGGCTGGGTAGAGGTGCAGTTTGGATCCTAAGAAAACAACTGTTTGTGAATTATAAACAGATGGCTCAATTCTCATATATCTAGGGCAGAATCCAGTATCAGCCATCTATTTCACCAAGTCTTTTATTAGTTTACAGACTTTGGCACTCTTCTTTTATATTCCTGACTTTACATATTCCTAGAATTCTTCCAATCGTCTTTCTGCTTAATAACTCTTTTAACTCTGGTATAAAATGCACCCAATTAATTTATATGATTTTGTGGATCTGCTCTCTGCCTTTCTTTCTTAGTTGGAGACTTCTGAATGTGCAATAGCTTAGGGAAAGAGAACAGTGGGAAAGCTGACCAGAGTTAATTAGCAACTTAGCACACTGGATTTCCCTGCCTTTCCCCAAACAGACCAGTTGGCTTGCTCTTTGGTTTTTGCTTCAGCGAGAGTCCAAATGTGGTGCAAAGACTCGTTTGGGGGGGGGGTGCATTATTTCTCTTCTTACACATATACGGTACTTAAATTCCCCCTATTAAGGGGATGAGCATGCAGAATCAATAGATTTGTGGGAGTGTACAAAATATCAGGCTGCTTATTCAGCTATCTTGAGACTTCATGCAGTTCCAAGAAACTGGTTACCACATCACTTGGGCAATGTATCAATACACTGACTGCACTTTTTTTCTAGAAACCCATTGCACATGTTAATGTTTATTTTACTTTAAGAACAGCAGAACCAAGAAGACGAAGTTCTTATATTTAGACTGTGAAACATAATTGAGGTGAGAAGTAGAAGACAATGAGATGAGAAGAAGAAAAGCTGTGACATGGCTTTTGGCTCTATTACAATGGGACATAAATTATGCCTGAACAAGTGGAAAACTTGTCTGAAAAAGGTTTCAGCTTTCAGAACTGGAGATTCAATACCATGCTTGGGCAAATATCCCTTCCTGCCTTTATACAGAAGTGATGAATTCTAGAGAAATTGAACCAAAACAGGCTATGGAGAATTTAAAGAGACGAAACACTATTGGTAACAGAATGTACAAGTACAAAATTCTATTTGGGAGCAAAAGTGATATGTAAATAAATCCACTATTAATATTGTTAATGATAATCCCCCAAAATAATCAACTCTGAAATATTTTTACTCTAAATGAAAATACAGGTTAATGAGGGATCACATATACTCCACAGTCAAGGAAAGTTCATGACTGTGAACATGAATGGAAAAGAAAAAAATATGCACATAGCTGACTATTCAGCTGGTTTATAACATATCTGTATATTTTGCTGTTTTAAAACTGTTTCCCTCCCTCTCTCCCTGTGAAAGAGTTCTTCAAATGCCTTTTTATCTAAATAAGATGAAATGTTCAGTTAAGTCCCTATAAAGGAAGAAGGACATATAAATATGAGATTTCAGGGAATATGATAGACAATAAAAGTGACATTTCAAATAATCAGAAGATTAGCCAAGGATACAAACAAAACAGTAACAGTATAATGAACTCTGAAGAAAAGTCTGTAAAATAATATACATTGCAATATGCTTAAGTATGACAAGCAACACCATTATAAATTTTATACAGTGTGTGTGTATATATATATATAAATTAAATGTGATTTTATCCACAATTAAGTATCCCCCACACCCCATCCAATCCTTCAGTTGAAAGAATTATTTCACAATTTCATATTTTTGCAAGAAGAGGGATGTCCTTCCAAACTAATTGCAGATTCAAACACCTATGTACATATATCAGAACATAAAAATGTAATGTATTCAAAAGATTTAAAAAACCTGTATGATTATTGTCTCCAATCAATGCATATACAGTGCAATCCTATAGGTGATTACTTAGACATAAACACAAAACATTTGTCACTAGCTAAGTAAATATTGGGTTGTTTCAGAATTAATTGCACCATATCAGTAACAAAGAATGAGTGAGTGTTTTCATTGTGGATTGTCACCTGTCTCATTTTGCATGTATTTATGCTTTGAAGGAAAAAAATAGGGAACCTAATCTTTTTTCAGAATTAGTTCTGCACCTGGCCATTGACTTAAAGACAAGGGATATTTGCCAACAAGTGGCTGGGACAGCACAAAAGAGCAGCTAAATCTAGGTCAAAACCTCTAATTGGTTTAATTTAAATGTAAATAAAATGCAATATAGTTAATAATAACTATCCCCAGGTAATTAATAAGTCTTCTTTTCTATCAATGCTAATGAGATTCAGTATTGTGTAGTAGTTAAAGGGACCAGTAGTAGTATATCAAGTCATTTGTAAAATTATTTGTCAGGAATATGTCTTGTGTTAAATATTATGAGGTATAAAAGTAGTCACAATCTTTAAGCAAAGAAATGTATTTATTATGTATTCATTATATTAACAATAGCAAAGGCAATAATAATTGTACTTCTATATCATTTAGAAGGTCTCTTCTTGAGTCCAAGAGTGGTTTCTTAACTTTTTGTTTTTTTTTCTCAGGCATATCAACCCACATTGAATACATATTGAAATCTGTTCCTTGTCCCTTTTTTTTAACTTTCTAGCTAGAATTCTGAAGAAAAGCAGAACTGATCTATCAGACAACAGTCACTAGACATTATAAACAAGCTCAGGAAAACATTTATGCCAGTCTCCATCATTTGATTTGAAGGATAGGTCCAGGAAAACCATCAATGCTTTTATGGGCTTCAAATATGGAAGGAAACCTCCCAACAGACTGAGCTCCAGGTTAATTAGAGGCGGTTGGAGGGAAAAGACAGAATTTTCTACACAAGCTCTGAAACTCAAACAAATGTTAATTAATTTAAAGGACAAAAGTACTGCAGGATCCATTTGATATGGTGTAAATTTACACTGACTTTATCAAAAATACTTAGTTACAAGAGAGTTAAGTCCTGGTCTCTTCTGTCTGATTAAAAAAAAAAATTATCCTAAATTAGATAACTGAGATATAAATGGCTTTATCTGCTCATTTTGTTTTTAAAAGTTCCTTTCCTACAATAAAATCATATTTGTTCCAATACAACACAATTCTTTTTTTCAAGATATTATTTAGCTGAACAAAGAGAATAAATGCATGAAGATTAATCTTGAATTGATCTACAATCTGCATCACTGAATCATGCCTCTGATCCAAAACCCACTAAACTAAGATTAAGGACCTGTTGGTAAAATTGCAACAGCAATTAGAGAGCTGCCACGAAGTTCATGGAAAAATCCTAAATGTATTATTTGCAAAAACTGATCCTTCATAGACCCAAATTAATTATAAGATATTCTTAAATATATATAAAATGGAAATGAAGCAAAATCATTGTCCAATATTCAGAAAGTCTTTAGAAATTTATATAAGGAGTAAGATGTGTGTTCTTTGTTAAGATTCTGATATCATAGATCAACTTATAACTACTTATCACAAATTGTTGAGGTACAATCTGTGAGTGATCTCTTTCATTAGTGTTGAGCATGACTTCTCTAGGACAGAAGCTGCATGCTTTTCAAACCACTTTGGGTGTGATGCCTCTAGTGTCATCAGAGGGCAAGATTTATTGAAATTGATCTTGATTTGTCCTTCTAGTCATTGCTCTGAGAACAAAAAAACCAACTCTATAGACCAACTCTTGAATAATCTCTTTTTGATTTTTAGCCTACCCTTAGGCTCTGCAGTAGATCAGATCATTTGTTGAATTCAGGACAGACTTTGTTGCAATAAAAGGAGAAGAGGGAATTGGGAGGCAGTAATTATTATTATCATTTCATCATCTCATCTGTTTCACGGCCTGTTTTGGCTGGTTCGCTTCTCCAATAAGGGACTAAAACTTCAGATTAAAAAAACAAGCTTGTGGTTTTTTTAAAAAAACCAAATCAAAAGGTGAAGATGGCTGAATTCAGGACAAGGCCTGCTGGAGAACCTGGCCATTAAACGCATTAAACCTTAGAGGAGAGAAGCAAGTGCTGCTCTTTCATCTAGGAAAGCGAAGGATCGCGGTGCTCTTAGGCCGCACTGGGCCCAAAACACCTCGGAGGAGACCAAAGGGGGAGGGAAGGATCCGAAGGCCTCGTCGCTCTTCGCTTCCAATTTCTGGGGCGTTTCCGAAACGGGGGGGGGGGGCAGAATTACCTCGTTTCGCGACCCCGCCCCCCTCAACACAGCGGTCCTTCCCCGTGAGGTAAAAGGCCTGCCACGCCTGCCACGCGCGCTTAACGCTGATCCAAAGGGCCTGAACGCTTCCTTCAGCCTCGCGGGACTGGCTAGAAGGGAAGGCCAGCCTCTCGCCCGAGAGGCTCGGAATAGTTTCCCCAGAGCGCGGAGGGGGTGGCAGGCCGCCTCTTCCCTTTCCACGGCGCTCGCTCTCTCGGTCGCCAAGCGCAAATATATTTGAATTCATTTGCATTTTACGGACTTCCATGTCTGCCCCGCCTGTCAGAAGTGACGGCGAGCAGGATTTCCACATCCTACGGCGGCTCCTTTCCCCTCCGGATTTTCCTTAGAAGGCGAACCCAGTTTCATTACGAATCCCACGGGGTGGAGGTGGGGTAGAAAAACAGCCCAGCCTCCTCCAGAGGAAGCGGCGGGGCAGAAAAGCATCAGGGAGGTTTCGGCGGCTTCTTGATTGGCTTCCGATCGGGCGAAACGAAGGGTTTGCCGTCCCCTCCGGGCTGCCGTTGAAGGAACAGGACGGCTTCTCTTGGCCGCGTTTCCCTTCGAAGTTGTTTTCCTTCCCCGATGTTGCCCGGGCTGCTTCTCCTAGGGGTCCCTGGAACCAGCCCTGTAAGCGACGAGCAGCTCAAGAGCGCCGCTCGAACCTCCCGAGGAAACCTTCGCCATCCCGACCCCTAGAAGTGAATCGGTGTAGTCGCCTCCCGCCTCTGTTCCGCCAGTCCCAGAGAATTTTGTTTTGGGGGCCAAAACAAAATTCAACCAAATGAATTGGCGGGAGCCCTTTGTCCGCAAGAGAGAATTAAGTTCGCCAGCGCTAAAAGCCCTTGAAGAAAGGCCGATCCCTGGTTACGGGTTGAGCCTCCGAGACGGTTCCCTTCCAACACCCGTCCGAGGCAGCATCACCTGCAGAGGGCAGGGACTCGTCTGGGCGCAAGCAAAGATCCAAAATGGTCGGGATTCTGGGGATGGGGAGGATGAGAAGGGTTTGTTTGATTTTTAGAGAGACTCACAATCTTTTTGACACACCGAGCAATAATTTTATTTATTTATTTATTTATTTATTAAATTTTTATACCGCCCTTCTCTCAAGAGACTCAGGGCGGTGTACAGCCAG
>JANHFT010002995.1:84625-102578 GCA_032467955.1 Pseudoxenodon macrops | reverse complement strand
ATACTCAGAAAAATACGGTACCTCTTTGAAATCTTTGTGTGTCTTATACACTGGTGTGTCTTATAGTCCAAAAAATACGGTACATTTTTCCTGGTAGCCCAATATATTGTGTTAGGGGGTATTATAGTTTGTCTTCTATTCATAGTATTTCAAAGAACGCTTGACTGAAAATATTTAAACCTTATTTGATAATAGTAGTACATGAGCAGATAGTATAAATTATGATGCAGGTTGTCCTCGGCTAACAACCATGATTGAGCCCAAAATTTCTGTTCCTAAGCAAGACAATTGTTAAGTGAGTTTTGCCCCATTTTACAACCTTTTTTGCCACAATTGTGAAGCAAATCACTGCAATTCTTAAGTGAATCATGCAATCGTTAATTGAATCTGGCTTCCCCATTGATTTTGCCAGGTTTTGGGGGGGGGTTTAAAAATGGTGATCACATGATCCCAGGACAGTGTAATTGTCATAAAGACATGCCAGTTGCCAAGTGCCCGAATTTTGATCATATGATCCTGGGAATGCTGCTGCAACAATCATATGAACACATAAGTCTCTCTTCACTACCGTTGTAACTTTGAATGTCACTAAATGAATGGTTGTAACTTGAGGATTACCTCCACATAAAAGCAAATGGAAAAACAACTTCACTCTTATTTACAGGATGAGTATCATCTGAGATCCTTGGTGCTCTCTGAGCTTGCTTGTTTTCTTGCAGACCTCAACTATGTAACTTCAGCGCTAGACTTGATGTTACCTAGTTTGGGTAATGAAACATCTGCAAAGAAACCAAGCAAGCTCAAAGAGCACCAAGGACCCCTCGTGTCAACCCCGAGCTACAAATGTTTTCCTTTATGAGTCTCATCTCTTATTCTCCGTTTGCCTTGTAGCTTTCTGGTTTGCGTTAAGTTGCTTTTTTATTTGCATTCTAATGGACCAGTAGATTGTGGCTTCATCCTTCTTCTGGTCCTTCCATCCTCCAGTATTCCTGTGTGCCCCTCAGAGCAAGGGAAATGAAATTGATATCTCTAAGCAAGCAAAGAGAAACAGCCAGTTGACTTGCATTTAAGCAACTGGATTTCATATACAGTATAATCTATTTTATCATTTGCAAAAGCAGCACTTACGATTTATTTATTGTTAGTACATCTCATCAAGTGATCTTTTTAAGGATAATAACATTGAAGGAAACATTGGCAGGATGATCTTTTTCTCTTTCTTCAGTGCAAGTGACCTTGTCATGAAAGTGGATGCTCTTCTGTCTGCACAACCAAAGGGAGAGGCAAGGATTGAATACCAATTTTTTGAGGACAAATACAGGTAAAAACAATCTGCAAGAGTGATTCTTAATTAGTCTTGTCTGTCTGCCAAAAATAATATGCATTCAGGTTCTATATAATATAAATAATCCTGAAAAGATTTCATTCATTAGAATTTCCATGCATGTTTTCTTCAAAAAGTGTTAAGGAAGTATTTAAAAGATAAAATAGTAATGGATTGTATGTACACATGAGTTGACTCTTTAACTGTTCTAAAAACAGAATTCATAAATGTTTTAGACTTATGCTGATATTTCTGTCATATACTAAATACAAACATCAAGATTGCACATATTGTATGTAGTTTCTTTTTCTTTTTTCTTTTTCTAGTGCAGTTAAGTTGAGACCAAAAGAGGGAGAAATATATTTTGATGTTGTGGCTATTGTTGATCCTGCCACTAGAGAGGCACAAAGACTTGCTCCATTGCTTATGGTGTGAAATTATTATTATTATAATCGCTATTTATTATTGTTGTTGTTGTTGTTATCTCTTTTATTCATTAAAGATGAAACTCGGTCAACTGAACATTAAAAAAGCATCACAAATACCATTATTTGTGTTATTATTATTATTATTACTATTACTATTACTATTATTACTATTAATTAATAACTGCAAAATATTTGGAATATTTTGAGTAATTATGGATATTCCTTCTTTGACCAGTAGAGGAAATAAGCTTATCATTTTACAAGCAATGTGTGAAACCTATTGTAAAATAATTCACCCTTAACATACAAAATACAGGTAGTCCTTCACTTACAACAGTTTGCTTAGTGACCATTCAAAGTTACAACGGCACTGCAGAAAGTGACTTTTGTCCATTTTTCACACTTCCCTGTGGTCATGTGATCAAAATTCAGACACTTGACAACTGGCTCACATTTATGACGGTTGCAGTGTCCTGGGGTCGTGATCACCTTTTGCGATCTTCTGACAAGCAAAGTCAATGGGGAAACCAGATTCACTTAATAACTGTGTTACTAATTTAGCAACTGCAGTGATTCACTTAACAAACGGGGCAAGAAAAGTCATAATACAGGGCAAAACTCACTTAACAAATTTCTCACTTAGCAACAAAAAGTTTGGGCTCAATTGTGGTCGTAAGTACCTGTATGCTGGCACTTGTCAAAACATTTTCAAAATATACTATTATCTTAGCTTTTTGTAAGTAATAATAACACTTAAGAACACATGTGTAAAGCTTTAAACAAAAGAACTTAAGATGATAGATTTTAAAAGCATCATGTGTTAATATGGGAAATGCTGAAATAGGTAATTCATGACCTGTGCAAATCCTTTGGAAGAAGTGCTTTATTAAGTGCAAGGGTGCATATGACATATGTCATAAAAAATAAAATAAAACAGATGTACCTTTCTCCAGATTCGATTCTCTGTGTTTTAAGCCAGAGTCTATTCTCCCCTGCATATCTGCTTCACTTAACTAAGGGAAGGGGGAAGAAAGGAGGAGAGCCTGAGCATTCACACACATATGGAGGCAGGAATTAGTTTATGAAGCAGCTGTATGAACTTTTAAAAATGTGCAGCTGTTTTAGTGATTCAGTTGTGCTCCTTTATATTGCACAG
This sequence comes from Pseudoxenodon macrops, assembly GCA_032467955.1. Taxonomy (NCBI): domain Eukaryota; kingdom Metazoa; phylum Chordata; class Lepidosauria; order Squamata; family Pseudoxenodontidae; genus Pseudoxenodon; species Pseudoxenodon macrops. The sequence goes on along the minus strand of JANHFT010002995.1, from coordinate 99,670 downwards.
CCCAAGAAGATAAAAGATTTGAATTAAATTGAATGCATTTAGACAGGACTTTGATTTATCAAATAACTAGCATTTAAGTTGTCTTATGTTAGCCATATGTGTAATATCAATTAACAGACTAATAAGTTCTTCCTCTATAGCAAATGATGAATGCATTTCAATGTTTATGAGCTAGTAGACAGAACGTTAGGGATATGAGAAGAGGAAGAAATTGCAAGAAATTTGTACTTTAATTGCATTTAGATTTATGTGTCCTTTTCCCTCGATTTAGGTATTGAACAAACTCATAAATATGAACCTCAGAGTTTTTATGAACTGTCAATCCAAACTCTCTGACATGCCTCTGAAAAGGTGAGGAATAATAAGATGAGTCAAATGTAACAGGATATAGTAATACTGATAAAATGTTATGATTCCTGTGCTCTTAATGCTAATGTTGGAAAACTGCAGGCTGCAGCTAGTTATTAATTTTATTTTTATTAATTTTATTAATGTTATTTTTATTTTCACTGCTGAATTGTTTATCTGATGTTAATCTTGACCCCAGAATTAACATCAGAGAAGCAAGCAATAAACAACAGTCCAATGAAAGAACTACCAAGGAATACACAATTCCCTATCCCCACCAATACTAACAGCTACTGTATATAAACAGAGTAGCAAACCACACACCCTTCTAGGATGAAGAGGTTATCTAGTCTGGTAATGAAATGTCTGCAAGCAACCAGCAGGAGAGCAAATGTTTAATACTAAAACATTGAAGTGTTTGTCATATTTACCTCTTAGCTTTTATCGCTACGTTCTGGAGCCAGAAATTACTTTTACAGCAGAAAAACACCTTATTCCTGGACCAGTTGCTAAATTCCTGGATATGCCTCAATCACCATTATTTACTCTGAATTTAAATACTCCAGAGAGCTGGATGGTGGAGTCAGTAAGAGCATCATATGACCTTGACAACATTTATTTGGAGGAGGTAAATGTATTAATATGCATTCAGGTTTTAGAGAAGGCTAGAAGTATTCCATTTGTAAAATAAAGCTTTCAGCTAAAACGTTTTAGTCAACTAATTGAAAATTAAAATCTGCACTGTCTTAACCAGTACGATGATTTGGAAGATAAGATGCATATAATTTATTTGCTTTTATCTTCTAATAATATACACTGACCTCCAGGTGAGCTGGGTGTCATATAAAATTAATAAGAATAAATAAAAATATCTGTACCTCTTTTAGTGGTAGACATTTTCTTGCAATGCAGAGTTGTGAATATTTGGAGTATGTGTTTCTGGGTACAAATCTAACAAAAGAATGATCTTCTTAGCTGTAGATATCAAGCCTGGAATACCACATTATCTAAAATTGTAAGACTTATTTATTTTACTTTTCCTACTTCAGCTGTAGCTTCTTGTTGCTGATCGTTGCTTTTAATTATTAAATCTTTTGAATGGTAAACAAGTGGTTATTTCTTTCGACACAGGTGGAGAGTGTAGTAGCAGCCGAGTACGAATTAGAACACCTCCTTTTGGAAGGGCACTGCTATGATATCACTACAGGGCAGCCTCCCAGAGGTCTTCAGTTCACTCTTGGAACATCAACAAATCCCGTTGTTGTTGACACCATTGTGATGGCCAATTTAGTAAGTGACTGACCATCTTACTGAAGTTTAATAGAATGCAAAATGAAATAGATTTGTAAATGTTTAATTGGCCACACATATGTCAGACAGTTTTATAAAAGCAAGCAAGCCATTTTCTGGAATCCAAAATTCAGAATATCTAATACTCCGCCTTATATCTTGTATGTAAACAGATATGCCATTCTCTTGTTTTATTCCTAGGCAAGTAATCATGTAAAGAGGAAAAAAATCCCATTGCCTCTTGACTTTCACAAAAGTTTTTATTGTGGCTTTTGCTCAGCCAGAAACATAAAACTAGAGGCTAAATTGAGTTAAACATTAAGCATTATAAATAATTTTAAGATTTTTTGAAACTTTTTAAAAAAAGCATCTTACAGTCATAACATAGAGAAAAATAATGTAATAATAAAATTAATTCAAAATAGTATTTTACCCAGCTAGAATCTCTCACAGCATTTTAGCCTTCTTCTTTTTTAAGCATCTGGGTGAGAATAACTGATACTCTCTTGAGATCTTGGGAATGACAGAATTCATATTTGAACAAGTATCTATAAATTCACTGGAGAAAGCAATTGTGTTTGGAAGAGTTAGCGGTAAAAGGAAACTAGGCTGCCAAAGAACATGGTAGCTCAACACCATCAAAGCTGGCACCAGCCAGAGCATAGAACAAATAAGTAGTGTAAGATTGGAAGATGTATAGACCTGACCTATAGAATTGCCAAGAGTCGGACACAACTGAATGGATAACATCATCTTCTGTCTATAAAAAAAGTATGTTAGGATTCACAATTGAGTCTAACAGCTGATAGGCATCTAGTTGGTATATGCATTTGGTATTAATTCTTAAAAGTATTTACAACCCACTGTCTTCCTTTATTTCTGAAATGTCTGGAATATCAAGATATAAATAATAATATAAATAATTAAAAATACAGCAATTTTATTTGCTGGATTGTATTGCATCTTATGAAACAAGAATAACAACTTGCATTACAAATTATAATTTTAATGTTAATATAGAGAGAATGATCCAGCATAAAGAGATTTCATTCTAGTAGAGCTATAAATATGTATATATGTTCTCAATCCTGATCAAGATATGCTTTGTAATTATATTTTTTTAAATTTGAAAAATGTTAGAGAGGAAGAAAAAAAATGCAAAGCTGGTGCAGTTCTAGGGTCAAACTTCAACTTTTAGGGATGCAAGAATGTTTTTCAAATGTAATTTCCCCATGTATACAGTAGTTCTAAGCATCTAGACAGCTCCATTCCCAACTGGTCACTTTAATAGGGTAACATTTGTAAATCATGCAATTCTTTGTATGATCCTTGAGATTTTATGAAAATCCTATAATTCTTTTCTAATATTTTTTCTTATGTCGGTTTCAGGTTATATTTTATTATCTGGTATCAAACAATATGTTATTTACATTACATGCATACTATATGTATGTCTGGGGTCTAATTAAAGTTTATCAATAGGATATTTTAGACATTGGGGGCTGCTATCCATTTGAATTAAGGACATAATATTTTCTGTGTAATGAGTAATTAAAAGATATTAATACCAAGTTTAGTGTAGTGGTTAAGGTACTAAGCTAGAAACTGGGAGACATTAGGCACAAAGCCAGCTGCGTGACCTTGAGCCAGTCATTCTCAGCCTTAGGAAGGGGGCAATGGCAAACCACTTAAGAAGAATCTTATGAAAGAAACTGCAGGAACTAATATTCAGGATTCAAAAACTGACTCGAAAGCATATGTGTGCACACACAACTTGCCAAGCAAAATCCAGCTGAATTAGGCATCATAATGGGAAGTTTGGTTGCCTGAGGTCAACTAGAATGTTTCTTTTCCCTTTCTCTTTTAAGGGATATTTTCAGTTAAAAGCCAATCCTGGTGCCTGGTTTCTGAGGCTCAGAAAGGGGAGGTCAGATGATATTTACAAAATTTACAGGTAGGTTGGTAAAAATCATGATTCTACTTGTTGGTTTCTAAACTCTGTAGGATATAGCCATTCCATCAAGATGGCATTGGGTTATTTATTTAATGTACAATATTTCTATGCTACCACAATAAAAATAAGCCTTGTTAGCAAGCGTTAGCAAAAAAATTATATAGAATTTTTCTAGATAGAAAAACCCACCGTAAAACATCCACTTAAAAAACCCCACCAGAATGGCACTATAATAAATCAGGGAAAGGATCTTGGAAACAGCTCAGTCTCCAAGAGTTTTTGAGAAAGTCCAGGAAAAAGAGAACTAGCCTGATTTCCATAGGGAAGCAGTTTCAAAGAATTGGCACTGCATTAGAAGAACCTGGGTGGTCTTATGAATTGGCACTTCAAACAATTCAAGAATCAAGTTGGCTTTATTTTCACTTCCCTAATTAAATCATTGGACAGTTTTGAATCTGAAAACTTATGAACTTAAAATGCCTCCCTCCTTTCAGTTTAGAACAGCTGTTCCACACTTACTAGGAGTGCTGTGATGTCCCAACTATTCCAGAAATGCTTTGAGATTAAAACAGCCCTGAGGTTTAAAGCTTAATTTCAAGATTTAAACAACTATTCTGAATTCAAAATAAGAAAATTTCTTTCTTAGGATTTTGAAATCCTAAGATTTGTGCAAGTTCATTTGAACTTTAAAACTTTTACATTCATCAATAGTCAGGGTTTGTTTGTTTTTTTGTTTCATACATAAAATTTATATGAAGGTATATATCCATAGTTGGATAAATATGATTCTAAAATAGAATTTGGGAAACATAAACTATTTGAAGTAAAACCAGGTTTGAGACAGATTTTGACAAAGCAGAGAAAAGTGGCAGCAAAATAGTGATTACAAAGCTAATATTTTAAATGTAATTAATTTTTAGTCATGATGAGACAGATTCTCCTCCAGATGCCAGTGATGTTGTCGTTGTTATCAGCAATTTTAAAAGCAAAATTATTAAAGTGAAGGTGAGTTTGAAAAGGATGGTAAAGTACTATTTTCAACAAGATTTTCCTTATATATTTCAAAAAATATTTTTATCTACTGGTATAATTTGTAATTTAGTTGGAAAAAAACCCCAGAATATTAACAATGTTAAAAGAACTCTTTGCAGTTTTATATAAATATACTTAAGCTAATTTTCTATTTTCTCTTTGTCAGGTTCTTTGTGTTCTCTGAGTTTAATTTTCTTTTAGTTTTTTAATGACATTTCATTAACAGATGTTTCTGCAAGAAGAAAAAGAAGCTCATAGATCACTAAGAACCCAATAGTTCAATCCTCAGCATATTAGATTCTCCTTTGTATTCTGTCTTTGTAGGTTCAAAAGAAGCCAGATATGCTAAATGAAGATTTACTTAGTGATGGTACTAATGAAAATGAGTCTGGATTCTGGGAATCTCTGAAATGGTAAAGATACTTGCAAGTCCTTCACTGCCTCTTGAATTTCCTGAACCTAATTCCTTACAACATAATTTTAGGAATATTTGGAATCAGTTTATATTATTTATCAATATGTTTCTATTAAAGCCATAATACCACTCTTTGCAATAATGACTAGTAGTTAACAGAATGACATAATATGAAAGAAACCTTTTTTTAAAAATTGAGCATTGCAAAAGGTTTTTCCCCCCTTGTTTTAGGGGGTTTACTGGAGGCCAGAAGAAAGAAGAAGTGAAACAGGATAAGGAAGATGTGATCAACATTTTTTCAGTGGCATCAGGGCATCTATATGAGAGATTTCTTCGGTAGGTCTAGAATTAATTTTACTCAATTGTCAAATGCTGCTTATACATGGACATTTGCAGGATTTCTTGTTTTCTTCATTTATTAGGTTTTGGAGTTTACTTTACACAAGATATATTCTGATAAATAAGAGAATAATTTTACAATGGGCTATCATTACGTGTTGCACCTTATCATTCTTGACAAATGTATCTTGTATTTTTATGTACACTGAGAGCACATGCACCGAAGACAAATTCCTTGCGTGCCCAATCACACTTGGCCAATAAAGAATTCTATTCTATTCTATTCTATTCTATTTGTACTCAGAAAGGGGAAAGTTGCGAAGGTGTGGGAGGTATGCAACGTACCAGTTCCCTACAGCTCTCCTGCTGATACGGCATGAGTATGCTTTAGACGCATTGAACTTGACATTGGATTGCGTGTGCAAAGGTACACAAAGTGTGCATGCATACGAGCATATCTATGGAGAGGGAGAGATGTCCACCCCAGTGTTAACTGAGGAGAGAAAAATGCGATTGATAAGTAAACGGCTTTTGGCATGGAAAGCAAGTCAGGTGGAAAAGTGAGAATGCACACACATCAGCGGTTAGATAATTGGAATTTAACGGACTTTGAGTTATATTCTAGGCCTAATTGAATGGAACCAATTGACTCTCCATTAGACAAACTCGAGCAGTGACCCAGGCTATAAATTTGGGGCACATGGTTTTCAGCGAGTTCCCGAGTTGACTTTCCGCTCTCAGTCGGTTCCTCCTCCCTAATTTAGTGAGAATCGGTTTCCAAGAAAAAAAATGCAGTGGCATTTTTAAGAAGAAGAAGAAGAAGGACGGTTTTTCACCAAGAGGGGAATCAAGAAAGGATTCTTGATTGGAATAAACGGTGGGTGCGGGGAAAGAAATTAAAGCAGGAGGTAAGATATGAAGGAAGGAAGCCTGTTCGACGTTAACAACAGAGTCTTCCTGCCAATCTCGGGTCTACCTCGCGCCAAATCAGGCCAGGTCCGGGTTTCACAGTTCGTGTGTTTCACAAATTCCCATTTTGCCTTTTAAGAGGTTGGCCGCATCAAGACGATGCGGTGAAATCAACCCTCGGAAGAAGTCTCTTTCCAGCAAAACCTAGACTTGCGGGGGGATGAGGTACGACCCTCGCGGTTTGGAGACAAAAGCCTCCAACTTTTGGTATTTCAACTCTGGTTGCTTGGCCAGCTATTGTCACTGGGTTCAGACAAGGGTGCGACGCCTTGGTTCCAAATGGCTGACTTCACTCAAGGTGCGAAACCAACTCAACTCAAGTCAGGCTCTGGCTTTGGTGGGGCGCCAAGCTGTTGCTGGCCAAAGCTGAGAAAGGTTGTTCTCAGGACAATTCACCTGCCTGCCAGGCACTTTTCGGGAAATGGCTGGAGCTGAGGCCGGTGTCAAGGCCGAGAACCCGGCCAGGTTCCTTACCGGTCAGTCCGATCCACTAGAAAGTCGCCCTCCTGCTGTTTCCACATTGGAACTTCTGAAATCGGGAACAATTGTCCTAAGTCAAGCTGGCCTGGGAGGAGATGGAGGGGCGGTGGCAAAAAGCCGCTCAGCGGGGACAAGGTTCGTGTGGACGGGGCTGCCTTGCTTATGAAGGCCGGGCCTAGGATCCCCACCCCAAACCAACCTCCCTCTTCCTGGGGCCAGCGAACCTGGGGCCTCCTCCTTGAGAGAATTCCCCAAATCCCCTTTGACCCTCCGTACAACCGGCGGGGACGGAGGCGGCCCTCGTCTCCTACGGACTGGAAGCGAAACGGAGCCACCTCTTGCGGGGTGCTCTCCTCTGGCAGAAGGAGGCCTACGGGAAGCACCCGGCTTGCTCTGGCGAAGGAGCCTGCACCGCTCGGCGACAGCGCTCACTCCAGTGCAACGACGGGCCATCCGAAGCGCTGGACGAGAGAAGAACCCGAAGAGGCCGGGAAATCAACGACCGCCAGCCGAGGATGGAGTGTCGGAAACAGGACTCTGCGGCAGGGCAACTAGACAAGCAACTACGGCACCCGGTCCCGACCCCTTCGCACCACCGCTGGGCAGGACCTGGCCAACTTTGCGGGACCGCAGCGCTGCTCCGGCCACCTTGCGCGCTCAGAGCGCCACGCTGAGCCCCAAGCAGCACAAGAGGGGTGGGGGTGGGTGGGAGAGCAGTTGATCTGCCCTGGCCAAGTCCCAGCGCCACTCTTGCCACCCAGGAGACTCTCAGCCCCTTTGACTTTCAGGCTGAGGGGAAGGTTGGCAGAAAGGGAGGAGGGCTGCGATGCCAAGGTCCCTCGCGAGGATAAATTTACCTACCGATATGCTCCGCCTAACCTTCCCCTCCTGGGCTTCCCTTGACCTGAAGTGAACCTAAAGGCCCTTCGCTTTGGCTCCCCCCGGGGCCTGTCTGGGAAGACTCCGATTCCCTAACGCGCTCCCTCCTTCCGGCCAAAGCGCTCCCGCGAAGGCCCTCCATCCGACGCGGCATTGGGACAAACTAAAGGAGGCTGGCAGCCCGCGGTGGACATCCTCCCTTCTCCAGAGTGACGGTCTTTAAGAAGGAGACCCTGGTCCAGGCAGGGATCAAGACACCTTCGAGTCACCACCTGCCTAGAAAACGGGAAATCCCCACCCGCACCATCTATGTGCATTCCTGGCTTGTTTAATTAGTTCTCGCAAAGCGCCTGCTTTTTGACAGAGGCCTAACAGTGACTTCTTCTGCAGGGGGAAGTTTCCCGAGTTCCCCTTTTCCCCCCAGGGAGGCAACCTCTCTGACTTGGAAGGCGCCTCTTAAGGAGGCGCCTCTGGGAAGGCCAGCGCTGCCTAAAGGTCCGCTCCGTTTAAATCCGAGGGACTCGCTTCTGACTCCACACAGCTTCAGGGCGGCCCGCCGGGACACAAGGAAGGGGGAAACCGAGGCCCACAGAAGCTTGTTGCTCACGAAGGCCCAATTCATAGCGGAGCTCAGGTTGGGAAAAGTGCACTCATCGGAGGAGAGAGAGGGGTACATATGGAATATTCTCCCTTTGCCCTTTCCCCTTGCTCCTGGCACGCGCGTTGCCTTGAAGGAGCTTCTGTCGCCGGTTTTCAATCCACCCCCCGCTTCCTTGAGGCACCTCATGGGATCCGGGGAACCTCCAAGGGGAGATTTCAGCATTTAACCCGTTCCCCTCTTTGCAGGGTGAAAGGGACGCCTTCTCACGACACAACAGAGACGCTCCTCATTTTTCTCGGCTCTGCAGCAAATGCAGGCCCGGCTGCTTCTCATTCTCCTCTCCGCTGAAGGAAGCTAATACCCCCCCCAACCCGGAGATGCCCCAAACGCAAGCAGCATCCGGCCCAGTAAAGGAACTCGAAACAAGGTGCAAACGAACTGAAGGGCAATGGAAGGGGAACGACGGGCTCACAAGCGAGAAGACAAGAGGCAAACTTCTGACAAGCCGCTGTTCAGCTCTCCCTACTCCACGGGAAGGCCTTTCTCGCGCCTGCCCAACACCCTGACCATGAACCTCCTGCCCACCCCACCCTCCTATCTGAGGAGAGACCCACGAAACTCAGCGGGACTCACTCCTGTGTGAGTATAGTAAGCCGCGAGCTGCTACCACTCGCCATCTGGCGTGTTGTTGTTTTCAGCGCTAGGATTTATTGACCCATAAGGCAAAAAGACAACCCTGCAAAACAACCTGTCCTCCTCCTGGTCAGTTCCTCCCCCTTGGAAGACCGCCCGCACAAGGCCCCCCTAAGAGACACGCGCTAATGTACACATATCGCCAGGCAGAATCTTCTACCCCGGTTCCTAACGGTGGACCAACGCAGCTGGTTTTTTAATAGCCATCCTCCCTGCACCATTCAAGCTCTCCAAATTGCCACATTTCTTGATTATTAAATTAACGTGGAAGAGAGAGAGAGAGAGAGAGAGTAAGGAGGGGAAAAAAAAGAAGATTCCTTACGTTGCATTGGCACACCAAGAATTTCTGGAAGCCCCTTGACAGAACCTTCCGTGGCGAGTGTTGAGCTTTGCATCATTTTATTTCAATATACAGAGAAGACGAAAACGCTGGGTGAAGGGGAGGAAAAAAAAACACCCAAGGGGATTCTTTAAAAAATAAATAAATAAAAAAACTCAGAATAAAAAAAAATATGGAGTATTATTCGGGACCGATCCTTCTCGATTTGCAGAAGGTTGGCCCCAATTGGTTTTTAGATCCCCTTGGAGTCTCCTGCTATTCCAGCTTGACTGTATCCTGGTTGGAAAGTGATGCTGCAGCAAGTCGCCTGCTAGCTGAGTGCTGGTCCAGGGAACGCAGCTTTGATTCATTCACACTGCAGGGAGAGGGCGTGACGTCACTTTCCGCAGGGAAGCCCCGCCCCCACAGCCAATCCCGCTGCGCCTCCTTTCAAAAAATCTGGGCGGGGAAAATGGACCCCAAAGGATCTTGGAGAGTCTCTGGGATGCCGCTGAGCCGAGAAGACCCCCGCAAGCCCTGCCTGCTTTTGGGCTGTGTGAGGCTCTGCCCGTCCCGTCGGATCCCTCTTCGTTTAGTCTTCGGCATCCTTAGGCGAGGCATCTGGATCCCTTTCCAAGGGCAGTTGCACCGTCCTTTCTCTCCAAAATTTCCCCCCTGGATTTTCTCTCTTTCTGAGCTTGCCCAGTCAAGGGAGCCCAAGCCCTTTCCGCTCAACGTTAGGCCTCTTCAGCACCCCTTTCTTCCCGAGCCCAGCTCGTCCATCACCCGACCTGTAGTTTTTAAAGGAGGTCTTCAAAAAGATGGCATTTTTCTGCCCTGAAAGGTTCATCACCGCCCCAGACATCAACCTAACACCACATTTGGAGATGCTTGGCGCCACGAAAACAAGCCAGCCTTTCCTTTCCAACCTGTACGATTCTTCCCCAGCCCCACAAGGAAGAAGCGCTCAGCGGCCTCGGCCAGGCTCAGCGAAAGGGATTTTTTTCCTTTCCCTCTCAGCGAGCGCGAAGTCTGAGCGTTTCGGGTCTCTCCTCGGCCCCGAGCGCGGAGAAGCAGCTTCCCGCTGGGGTGGTGGGCTGTTCTCCGCCTCCTACAGACCAGGCAGTCCTCGCCTCGACCCCTTTTCCCTTTCTAAAAGCTGGTGGGTGGTGGGTGGGGTGGGTTGAATTAGGAAGCCTGACCGAAACTCTTAAGACCTTGGCCCAACCCCCCTCCCTCTCCCCCTCACACACCCTCTCCTCACTCGACCCATTGTTTCAAGGCTGTGGGGGAGACAATAAGTTGCGCCTATCCTGGTCCGTTTCAAGAAACCGAGGTGGTTTATGAGCCTAAAAACCTGAGGTAAAGATTGCATTTTGTTTTGCTTCCTCGGTTCCCACGAACCCCCCCAAAACTCTCTCTTTGCTGGCTTCTGACCCACTGCCAATTCCGGGGGGGAAACAAAAAACAAAAAGCAGCTCTTGCCTCCGGTTCCCCGGGGGAAAAGAAAAAAGTTGAGGCGAGACGTGGAGAGAAAGAGCCCTCGCTTCTTGATCGAAAGTTGAAAGCAAGCGCCGCTGCAAAACTATTTCATCTTCATCCCTCTCTCTCTGACTCGCAGCCGATCAGGTGGCGGCGTTCACGCTTGTGTGTGTGTGCGCGCTGAAGTGTGTGTAGGTGATGCGCGGATCAGAAACGGAAGGAGGGATGCATTTCTGCTTGCAATTAACTCCCTCGGCCATCACTGAGAGAAGAAGAGCCTTTAAAGAGGCAGCCACTTCCCAGCCTTTCCGTTCTTAGTTCCACTGCAGGGACCGCCTTTCCTTCGGATCCCCTGTAGGCTCTTATCCCTGGTCCGGGGTTCCTTTTTTTAGGGTTCCTGGGATTGCGCGGTAAATGCGCGTTTCCGAACAGAGAGGAGTAAGAAGCCTCCTGGCTTACCCGCTTCTTTTCTCCGCGTAGGATTCCCTGCCGTTTGAGGAGTTTGATCCACAGCCTTTCTTTGCCGCTACATTTCTTTCTAACCACGTTCTTTGTGTGTAACTGTTGTACTCCTGTCCGGGCTTAACTCAGCAGGGAAACGGAGGCAAGTATAAGATAAGATGGATACGATCAACCACCAATAACGCTGCGATGAAATCTGCAGAAAACCTCAACCGGCGATGAACGAATGTGGCAGGGCTGATGTGATGGGCTGGGCGCTTTTCTGTTATTTTAGCAATCGAAAATCAGGGCTCAGAAGCTTGGAAAATGATATTTTTTCTTCTCCTCTGGGCAATATTCTGGCTACTTTTAACAATGTTGAGCTTTCCACTTCGGTTTTGTTTGGCTAGAATTGAGCCGGTGAGTTTAAGGAAATTGACAAGGGGGCAAAAACCTTCCTTTTTCAAATCAGCGGAAAGGGACATTTGTCGTCGGTCATTTACTTCCATAGTGTTAAAATGTTAACATCAACGGTTACAAATTGCTCAATTCTTTTTCAGGCATTCGATAAGTGGCCGAGAGCGTTTTCTAGAATGGAGGCAGCAGGAGTAGAATCTCCCAGTGTAATTAAGAATTAAATTCTCAGAACATTTGAATATCATAAAAGGGGTGGGAGGGAGAGGAACCTTATGTGAAATAAATTTACCAAATAAAATGTCAATACATTTGGTTAAAAGAAATGCAACCATTGTGACTGCAAGTTCATTTCTATATCTTGTGTGTGTGTATGTATGTATATATAAGTGTATATATCTATTTCATTTCATTTCCTTCTTCCTAACTCCATCCGAGTGCCCACTAAGGTAGATGCCAAGAGGGAGAGAGATCTTGCTTCGAGAAGAATTTTTCAAATTTTCTTAATTTATATTGAAAACTGATACTTGAAATGCTCTGCTTCCGTCTATAAATTTGATAGTGTTGAGTGAAACAGATTTCAATATTTAAGCTCCCACCTCTCTGCATAAGACCTGGAAGAGGGTCACTGACACCACCACCACCACCAAGGATATTGCAACAATAGAAACATACTAGAAAGTGGTGGGTTGGCCACCAGCAGAGAGACGGTTCAGATGGAGGGGGGGGGGGCAGCAGAGTCAAGGACACCGTCTGCGCATCAAGCAAGATCCGTCCTGGGATGCGTTTCCAATTCTCCTGATTTAACCGGGGCAGCTACAAGAGTAATTTGTAAATTGGGTGCAACTGCTTGCATCACAATAAATAAATTTAATTATTGACCACTCATATGAACCCAAAATATGCAATCCCAGAAGAGGCTGCTCATCACACTTCGGCATGATTAATTACTCTGGCCTTGTCTCCTTTCAATTAGCACCCATAATGAGTAGACACGTTAGCTATTACACATATTACAGATACACTACATGATAATCAGGCAAGGTAAAATAGCTAGCACAAAGTAAAATGAAGTTAAAAGACAATTCCATTCTTCAGCAGGATTTATCTTTTCTCAGAGGACAAGACCTATAAGCCTGTGCCCTAGGTTCCTTTACTTTGAGACACATCACAGTGCAAAATAGAGCCCTGGTTGATAATAATTCTCACTTTCACATACTGTAACATTTTTGATCTGCAATGGAAGCCCTTCCATTTTGTTGGAAGACCATTGTGATGATGCAGATAAACCCATTTAACCAATAATTTAAAATTTAGTTTTAAAACACTTATCGTTGGTTGGACTGTGCCCAGGAATTTTAGATCTTTAGTAAATTATTTCCTCATAATTTCAAGTGAAGAGGCATGTAGCTGTCATGACCACAAAGACAGATTTCACTGACACACCAGTATATTAACATGCAGATAAAATGTTTGCAACCATCCTGTATCACAGGTTGTCAGCACCATCAAATCCACAAACAGCATCAAGCAAAGTAATTATTCTTCACCTTCCTGGCATGTAAGTCAACACAAGCTCAGATTCATTATGGATTTCTCCACTTCTCCTCCCCTCTAACATTATATAAAAATAAAACTTCTCTTTATTTAAAAAAAATAGAGGAAGATGTAGGGAGATAAGGGAATAGAGAGGGCTTTTAAGAATGGTACTACTTAGATCACTATTCTTGGAGAAATAGAGAAATTAGTTATATATGAAACTCATATTTCCTCCAAGACAATGACGGATAGGTATATAGTTCTCTTCTTCCTACAAGTTATTACCACACACGTATGAGATGCATTAATTGAGAGGTTGTGATTGTCCCGCTTGAATGCTCAAGTGAACCTCAAAAGTAAATGAATCAGAATTTAAACCTGGTTTGCTCTGCCCCTGGTCAGAGGTTCAAGTCATTACACCATGCTAATTCACTTTCAGGATGATATAAGACATAGTCCCACACTCTAGAAGGGACCATGTTGGCTTGTATTAACATTAAAGAATATTAAACAACAACAAAAAGCAAAATAGTTACTCGGCTAAAAGGCTTGAAAAGAAACAGGAAAATGGAAAAAAAATCTAAATGCTACAGGTAATATATAATTTTGGCTAGAATAAAATGAATGTGATCCTGATGTAACAGTAACTAACTTTTTATCTTAATTTTCTAAATCAATGCTTTCCAGACAAATTGGAAATAGAACTCACAGATTTATTTTCCCCAGTTGGGAATTACCGTAATTGCAGTCCCACTACTTCTGAAAGAGATCAGGTCCACAGAGTGCTCTATGTATTGCTATGTAAAATGATCAAGACTTCATTCAAGCTAGCTGTGGAAGAGCTTGACTTGTGCACACCATGAGGAAAAGCAAGATTTGCATTTATACACAGCATTTCTGAGCAGAGGATGCTCTTTTGTCCTAGGCATTTGGAGAAAGTCTTGGTTTATGAATACACCATTCCTCAGCCAGTATGGCTCTAAAACAGAAAGCGGGTCTTATCTAAATACCCCAAAGCCTTCTAATGATCACATTGCTTGTTATATTAACTATAGCTGATAGTTAATTTGATTCTTATTCATGGAATGTTGTAGCACATCTATTATCATGACCATCATCAAAAAAACTTCCTGTATTAATAATATCTGGATATTTAAATGGAAAAGCAGAGATTACTATTTTCCAGAAGACATTTGCCCCAACCAAATATTGATTTCTTTTTGTTTCCTTGATACTTTAACTGACTTGATAGATCATTGGAATGCAGTCAATGGGCAAGTAGAAGATGGAAAAAGAGTGATGCCTTTAGTCAGCTTTGACATACACATTTCTGACCCTGGAAAACCACTTGGCAAAGTTACTATAGTAGGTTCAGTATAGTTAATTGAAACATCTGTCAGCTAAGGTCTTGGAAGCAATTAATGGATCAATATTGAGCTGTGCATCTAAGACATGCATTCCCATGATCCAGTTATTTGAAAATCCTTAGTTGTTTAAATGTACACATCCGCCCCCCATATGACTTTATGGTCACCTTTCCTTTTCACAGAAGCTGTATGTCCTGTTGTCCTCTGAATAAGTCATCCTATTTTTGTTTTTGTATTATCAGCATAAGCAATTGTTTCATCTGTATCACTGAAGATTACACTAAACTCAGAAATGCAGGAAACATGGGATTCTGCTCAGAGGTGGATTCCTGCCGGTTTGGACCCGTTCACTAGAACCAGTAGCAGGAATTCACACACACACACACACACACACACACACACACACACACACACACACACACACAGAGATCTTGTCAAACCAGCAGTGACAGCCAGCTCGACACGCCCCGGACCCACACCTCT